>JBBPBR010000655.1:115382-148702 GCA_037974775.1 Cicer pinnatifidum | reverse complement strand
TTTGTGTCATTGGATGAACATTTAGGTCATTTTCGTCCTCCCTAGGCTTATTCTTGTCCAATTAGGGTTTTTAACCAATCTTGTACATCCAATAGGTGTGTTTGTGTCATTGGATGAACATTTAGGTCATTTTCGTCCTCCCAAGGCTTATTCTTGTCCAATTAGGGTTTTTAACCAATCTTGTGCATCCAATAAGTTCATTTGTGTCATTGGATAAACATTTAGGTTATTTTCATCCACCCTAGGCTTATTCTTGTCCAATTAGGGTTTTTAACCAATCTTGTGCATCCAATAAGTTCATTTGTGTCATTGGATGAACATTTAGGTTATTTTCGTTCTCACTAGGCTTAGTTTTGTGCAATTAGGGTTTTTAACCAATCATGTGCATCCAATAGGTGTGTTTGTGTCATTACATGAACATTTAGGTCATTTTCATCCTCCCTAGGCTTATTTTTGTGCAATTATGGTTTTTAACCAATCTTGTGCATCCAATAGGTGTGTTTGTGTCATTAGATGAACATTTAGGTCATTTTCATCCTCCCTAGGCTTATTGTTGTCCAATTAGGGTTTTTAACCAATCTTGTGCATCCAATAGGTGTGCTTGTGTCATTGGATGAACATTAAGGTCATTTTCGTCCTCCCTAGTCTTATTCTTCTCCAATTAGGGTTTTAAGCCAATCTTGTGCATCCAATAGGTGTGTTTGTGTCATTTGGATGAACATTTAGGTCATTTTCGTCCTCCCTAGGCTTATTCTTGTTCAATTAGGGTTTCTAACCAATCTTGTGCATCCAATAGGTGTGTTTGTGTCATTGGATGAACATTTAGGTCATTTTCGTCTTCCCTAGTCTTATTCATGTCCAATTAGGGTTTTAAGCAATCTTGGGCATCCAATAAGTTCATTTGTGTCATTGGATGAACATTTAGGTCATTTTCGTCCTCCCTAGGCTTATTCTTGTCCAATTAGGGTTTTTAAGCAATCTTGTGCATCCAATAAGTTCATTTGTGTCATTGGATGAACATTTAGATCATTTTCGTCCTCCCTAGGCTTATTCTTGTCCAATTTGGGTTTCTAACCAATCTTGTGCATCCAATAGGTGTATTTGTGTCATTGGATGAAAATTTAGGTCATTTTCGTCCTCCCTAGGCTTATTCTTGTCTAATTAGGGTTTTTAAGCAATCTTGTGCATCCAATAAGTTCATTTGTGTCATTGGATGAACATTTAGGTCATTTTCGTCCTCCCTAGTCTTATTCTTGTCCAATTAGGGTTTTAAGCAATCTTGTGCATCCAATAAGTTCATTTGTGTCATTGGATGAACATTTAGGTCATTTTCGTCCTCCCTAGGCTTATTGTTGTCCAATTACGGTTTTTATCCAATCTTGTGCATCCAATAGGTGTGTTTGTGTCATTGCATGAACATTTAGGTCATTTTCGTCCTCCCTAGTCTTATTCTTGTCCAATTAGGGTTTTAAGCAAACTTGTGCATCCAATAGGTGTATTTGTGTCATTGGATGAACATTTAGGTCATTTTCGTCCTCCCTAGTCTTATTCTTGTCCAATTAGGGTTTTAAGCAATCTTGTGCATCCAATAAGTTCATTTGTGTCATTGGATTAACATTTAGGTCATTTTCGTCCTTCCTAGGCTTATTCTTGTCCAATTAGGGTTTCTAATCAATCTTTTGTATCCAATAGGTGTGTTTGTGTCATTGGATGAACATTTAGGTCATTTTCGTTCTCCCTAGGCTTATTCTTGTCCAATTACGGTTTTTAACCAATCTTGTGCATCCAATAAGTTCATTTGTGTCATTGGATTAACATTTAGGTCATTTTCGTCCTTCCTAGGCTTATTCTTGTCCAATTAGGGTTTCTAACCAATCTTGTGCATCCAATAGGTGTGTTTGTGTCATTGGACGAACATTGATGTCATTTTCGTCCTCCCTAGGCTTATTCTTGTCCAATTAGGGTTTTTAACCAATCTTGTGCATCCAATAAGTTCATTTGTGTCATTGGATGAACATTTAGGTCATTTTCATCCTCCCTAGGCTTATTCTTGTCCAATTAGGGTTTTTAACCAATCTTGTGCATCCAATAGGTGTGTTTGTGTCATTGGATGAACATTTAGGTCATTTTCGTCCTCCCTAGGCTTATTCTTGTCCAATTAGGGTTTTTAACCAATCTTGTGCATCCAATAAGTTCATTTGTGTCATTGGATGAACATTTAGGTCATTTTCGTCCTCCCAAGGCTTGTTCTTGTCCAATTAGGGTTTCTAACCAATCTTGTGCATCCAATAGGTGTGTTTGTGTCATTGGATGAACATTTAGGTCATTTTCGTCCTCCCTAGTCTTATTCTTGTCCAATTAGGGTTTTAAGCAATCTTGTGCATCCAATAAGTTCATTTGTGTCATTGGATGAACATTTAGGTCATTTTCGTCCTCCCTAGGCTTATTCTTGTCCAATTAGGGTTTTAAAGCAATCTTGTGCATCCAATAAGTTCATTTGGGTCATTGGATGAACATTTAGGTCATTTTCGTCCTCCCTAGTTTTATTCTTGTCCAATTAGGGCTTTAAGCAATCTTGTGCATCCAATAAGTTCATTTGTGTCATTGGATGAACATTTAGGTTATTTTCGTCCTCCCTAGGCTTAGTTTTGTGCAATTAGGGTTTTTAACCAATATTGTGCATCCAATAGGTGTGTTTGTGTCATTGGATGAACCTTTAGGTCATTTTCGTCCTCCCTAGTCTTATTCTTGTCCAATTAGGGTTTTAAGCAATCTTGTGCATCCAATAAGTTCATTTGTGTCATTGGATGAACATTTAGGTCATTTTCGTCCTCCCTAGGCTTATTCTTGTCCAATTAGGGTTTTTAAGCAATCTTGTGCATCCAAAAAGTTCATTTGTGTCATTGGATGAAGATTTAGGTCATTTTCGTCCTCCCTAGGCTTATTCTTGTCCAATTAGGGTTTCTAACTAATCTTTTGCATCCAATAGGTGTGTTTGTGTCATTGGATGAACATTTAGGTCATTTTCGTCCTCCCTAGTCTTATTCTTGTCCAATTAGGGTTTTAAGCAATCTTGTGCATCCAATAAGTTCATTTGTGTCATTGGATGAACATTTAGGTCATTTTCGTCCTCCCTAGTCTTATTCTTGTCCAATTAGGGTTTTAAGCCAATCTTGTGCATCAATTAGGTGTGTGTTTGTGTCATTTGATGAACATTTAGGTCATTTTCAACCTCCCAAGGCTTATTCTTATCCAATTAGGGTTTTAAGCAATCTTGTGCATCCAATAAGTTCATTTGTGTCATTGGATTAAGATTTAAGTCATTTTCGTCCTCCCTAGGCTTATTCTTGTCAAGTTAGGGTTTTTAACCAATCTTGTGCATCCAATAGGTGTGTTTGTGTCATTGGATGAACATTTAGGTCATTTTCATCCTCCCTAGGCTTATTGTTGTCCAATTAGGGTTTTTAAGCAATCTTGTGCATCCAATAAGTTCATTTGTGTCATTGGATGAACATTTAGGTCATTTTCGTCCTCCCTAGGCTTATTCTTGTTCAATTAGGGTTTCTAACCAATCTTGTGCATCCAATAGGTGTGTTTGTGTCATTGGATGAACATTTAGGTCATTTTCGTCCTCCCTAGTCTTATTCTTGTCCCATTAGGGTTTTAAGCAATCTTGATCATCCAATAAGTTCATTTGTGTCATTGGATGAACATTTAGGTCATTTTCGTCCTCCCTAGGCTTAGTTTTGTGCAATTAGGGTTTTTAACCAATCTTGTGCATCCAATAGGTGTGTTTGTGTCATTAGATGAACATTTAGGTCATTTTGATCCTCCCTAGGCTTATTGTTGTCCAATTAGGGTTTTTAACCAATCTTGTGCATCCAATAGGTGTGTTTGTGTCATTGGATGAACATTTAGGTCATTTTCGTCCTCCCTAGGCTTATTCTTGTCCAATTAGGGTTTCTAACCAATCTTGTGCATCCAATAGGTGTGTTTATGTCATTGGATGAACATTTAGGTCATTTTCGTCCTCCCTAGTCTTATTCTTGTCCAATTAGGGTTTTAAGCAATCTTGTGCATCCAATAAGTTCATTTGTGTCATTGGATGAACATTTAGGTCATTTTCGTCCTCCCTAGGCTTATTCTTGACCAATTAGGGTTTTTAACCAATCTTGTGCATCCAATAAGTTCATTTGTGTCATTGGATGAACATTTAGGTCATTTTCGTCCTCCCAAGGCTTATTCTTGTCCAATTAGGGTTTTTAACCAATCTTGTGCATCCAATAAGTTCATTTGTGTCATTGGATGAACATTTAGGTCATTTTCGTCCTCCCAAGGCTTTTTCTTGTCCAATTAGGGTTTTTAACCAATCTTGTGCATCCAATAAGTTCATTTGTGTCATTGGATGAACATTTAGGTCATTTTCGTCCTCCCTAGGCTTATTCTTGTCCAATTAGGGTTTTTAACCAATCTTGTGCATCCAATAAGTTCATTTGTGTCATTGGATATACATTTAGGTCATTTTCGTCCTCCCTAGGCTTATTCTTGTCCAATTAGGGTTTTTAACCAATCTTGTGCATCCAATAGGTGTGTTTGTGTCATTGGATGAACATTTAGGTCATTTTCGTCCTCCCTAGGCTTATTCTTGTCAAATTAGGGTTTCTAACAAATCTTTTGCATCCAATAGGTGAATTTGTGTCATTGGATGAACATTTAGGTCATTTTCGTTCTCCCAAGGCTTATTGTTGTCCAATTAGGGTTTTTAACCAATCTTGTGCATCCAATAAGTTCATTTGTGTCATTGGATGAACATTTAGGTCATTTTCGTCCTCCCTAGGCTTATTCTTGTCCAATTAGGGTTTTTAAGCAATCTTGTGCATCCAATAAGTTCATTTGTGTCATTGGATGAACATTTAGGTTATTTTCGTCCTCCCTAGGCTTAGTCTTGTTCTATTAGGATTTCTAACCAATCTTTTGCATCCAATAGGTGTGTTTGTGTCATTGGATGAACATTTAGGTCATTTTCGTCCTCCCTAGTCTTATTCTTGTCCAATTAGGGTTTTTAAGCAATCTTGTGCATCCAATAAGTTCATTTGTGTCATTGGATGAACATTTAGGTCATTGTCGTCCTCCCTAGGCTTATTCTTGTCCAATTACTGTTTCTAACCAATCTTGTGCATCTAATAAGTTCATTTGTGTCATTGGATGAACATTTAGGTCATTTTCGTCCTCCCTAGTCTTATTCTTGTCCAATTAGGGTTTATAAGCAATCTTGTGCATCCAATAAGTTCATTTGTGTCATTGGATGAACATTTAGGTCATTTTCGTCCTCCCTAGGCTTATTCTTGTCCAATTAGGGTTTTTAAGCAATCTTGTGCATCCAATAAGTTCATTTGTGTCATTGGATGAACATTTCGGTCATTGTCGTCCTCCCTAGGCTTATTCTTGTCCAATTACTGTTTCTAACCAATCTTGTGCATCTCATAAGTTCATTTGTGTCATTGGATGAACATTTAGGTCATTTTCGTCCTCCCTAGGCTTATTCTTTTTCAATTAGGGTTTCTAACCAATCTTGTGCATCCAATAGGTGTGTTTGTGTCATTGGATGAACATTTAGGTCATTTTCGTCCTCCCTAGTCTTATTCTTGTCCAATTAGGGTTTTAAGCAATCTTGTGCATCCAATAAGTTCATTTGTGTCGTTGGATGAACATTTAGGTCATTTTCGTCCTCCCTAGGCTTATTCTTGTCCAATTAGGGTTTTTAACCAATCTTGTGCATCCAATAAGTTCATTTGTGTCATTGGATGAACATTTAGGTCATTTTCGTCCTCCCTAGGCTTATTCTTGTCCAATTAGGGTTTTTAAGCAATCTTGTGCATCCAATAAGTTCATTTGTTTCATTGGATGAACATTTACGTCATTTTCGTCCTCCCTTGGCTTATTCTTGTCCAATTAGGGTTTTTAACCAATCTTGTGCATCCAATAGGTGTGTTTGTGTCATTGGATGAACATTTACGTCATTTTCGTCCTCCCTAGGCTTATTCTTGTCCAATTAGGGTTTTTAACCAATCTTGTGCATCCAATAGGTGTGTTTGTGTCATTGGATGAACATTTAGGTCATTTTCGTCCTCCCTAGGCTTATTCTTGTCCAATTAGGGTTTTTAACCAATCTTGTGCATCCAATAAGTTAATTTGTGTCATTGGATAAACATTTAGGTCATTTTCGTCCACCCTAGGCTTATTCTTGTCCAATTAGGGTTTCTAACCAATCTTCTGCATCCAATAGGTTTATTTGTGTCATTGGATGAACATTTAGGTCATTTTCGTCCTCCCTAGGCTTATTCTTGTCCAATTAGGGTTTTTAAGCTATCTTGTGCATCCAATAAGTTCATTTGTGTCATTGGATGAACATTTACGTCATTTTCGTCCTCCCTAGGCTTATTCTTGTCCAATTAGGGTTTTTAACCAATCTTGTGCATCCAATAGGTGTGTTTGTGTCATTGGATGAACATTTAGGTCATTTTCGTCCTCCCTAGGCTTATTCTTGTCAAATTAGGGTTTCTAACCAATCTTTTGCATCCAATAGGTGTATTTGTGTCATTGGATGAACATTTAGGTCATTTTCGTCCTCCCTAGGCTTATTCTTGTCCAATTAGGGTTTTTATGCAATCTTGTGCATCCAATAAGTTCATTTGTGTCATTGGATGAACATTTACGTCATTTTCGTCCTCCTAGGCTTATTCTTGTCCAATTAGGGTTTTTAACCAATCTTGTGCATCCAATAGGTGTGTTTGTGTCATTGGATGAACATTTACGTCATTTTCGTCCTCCCTAGGCTTATTCTTGTCCAATTAGGGTTTTTAACCAATCTTGTGCATCCAATAGGTGTGTTTGTGTCATTGGATGAACATTTAGGTCATTTTCGTCCTCCCTAGGCTTATTCTTGGCCAATTAGGGTTTTTAACCAATCTTGTGCATCCAATAGGTGTGTTTGTGTCATTGGATGAACATTTAGGTCAGTTTCGTCCTCCCTAGGCTTATTCTTGTCCAATTAGGGTTTCTAACCAATCTTGTGCATCCAATAGGTGTACTTGTGTCATTGGATGAACATTTAGGTCATTTTCGTCCTCCGTAGGCTTATTATTGTCCAATTAGGGTTTTAAGCAATCTTGTGCATCCATTAAGTTCATTTGTGTCATTGGATTAAGATTTAATCATTTTCGTCCTCCCTAGGCTTATTCTTGTTCAATTAGGGTTTCTAACCAATCTTGTGCATCCAATAGGTGTGTTTGTGTCATTGGATGAACATTTAGGTCATTTTCGTCCTCCCTAGTCTTATTCTTGTCCAATTAGGGTTTTAAGCAATCTTGTGCATCCAATAAGTTCATTTGTGTCATTGGATGAACATTTAGGTCATTTTCGTCCTCCCTAGGCTTATTCTTGTCCAATTAGGGTTTTTAAGCAATCTTGTGCATCCAATAAGTTCATTTGTGTCATTGGATGAACATTTAGATCATTTTCGTCCTCCCTAGGCTTATTCTTGTCCAATTAGGGTTTCTAACCAATCTTGTGCATCCAATAGGTGGGTTTGTGTCATTGGATGAACATTTAGGTCATTTTCATCCTCCCTAGTCTTATTCTTGTCCAAGTAGGGTTTTAAGCAATCTTGTGCATCCAATAAGTTCCTTTGTGTCATTGGATGAACATTTAGGTCATTTTCGTCCTCCCTAGGCTTATTTTTGTGCAATTATGGTTTTTAACCAATCTTGTGCATCCAATAGGTGTGTTTGTGTCATTAGATGAACATTTAGGTCATTTTCATCCTCCCTAGGCTTATTGTTGTCCAATTAGGGTTTTTAACCAATCTTGTGCATCCAATAGGTGTGTTTGTGTCATTGGATGAACATTTAGGTCATTTTCGTCCTCCCAAGGCTTATTCTTATCCAATTAGGGCTTTAAGCAGTCTTGTGCATCCAATAAGTTCATTTGTGACATTGGATTAAGATTTAAGTCATTTTCGTCCTCCCTAGGCTTATTCTTGTCCAATTAGGGTTTATAAGCAATCTTGTGCATCCAATAAGTTCATTGGTGTCATTGGATGAACATTTATGTCATTTTCGTCCTCCCTAGGCTTATTCTTGTCCAATTAGGGTTTCTAACCAATCTTGTGCATCCAATAAGTTCATTTGTGTCATTGGATGAACATTTAGGTCATTTTCGTCCTCCCTAGGCTTATTCTTGTCAAATTAGGGTTTTTAAGCAATCTTGTGCATCCAATAAGTTCATTTGTTTCATTGATGAACATTTAGATCATTTTCGTCCTCCCAAGGCTTATTCTTATCCAATTAGGGCTTTAAGCAGTCTTGTGCATCCAATAAGTTCATTTGTGTCATTGGATTAAGATTTAAGTCATTTTCGTCCTCCCTAGGCTTATTCTTGTCCAATTAGGGTTTATAAGCAATCTTGTGCATCCAATAAGTTCATTTGTGTCATTGGATGAACATTTAGGTCATTTTCGTCCTCCATAGGCTTATTCTTGTCCAATTAGGGTTTCTAACCAATCTTGTGCATCCAATAAGTTCATTTGTGTCATTGGATGAACATTTAGGTCATTTTCGTCCTCCCTAGGCTTATTCTTGTCCAATTAGGGTTTTTAAGCAATCTTGTGCATCCAATAAGTTCATTTGTGTCATTGGATGAACATTTAGGTAATTTTCGTCCTCCCTATGCTTATTCTTGTCCAATTAGGGTTTCTAACCAATCTTGTGCATCCAATAGGTGTGTTTGTGTCATTGGATGAACATTTCGGTCATTTTCGTCCTCCCTAGTCTTATTCTTGTCCAATTAGGGTTTTAAGCAATCTTGTGCATCCAATAAGTTCATTTGTGTCATTGGATGAACATTTAGGTCATTTTCGTCCTCCCTAGTCTTATTCTTGTCCAATTAGGGTTTTAAGCCAATCTTGTGCATCCAATAGGTGTGTTTGTGTCATTTGATGAACATTTAGGTCATTTTCGTCCTCCTAAGGCTTATTCTTATCCAATTAGGGTTTTAAGCAATCTTGTGCATCCAATAAGTTCATTTGTGTCATTGGATTAAGATTTAAGTCATTTTCGTCCTTCCTAGGCATATTTTTGTTCAATTAGGGTTTTTCACCAATCTTGTGCATCCAATAGGTGTGTTTGTGTCATTGGATGAACATTTAGGTCATTTTCGTCCTCCAAAGGCTTATTCTTGTCCAATTAGGGTTTTAAGCAATCTTGTGCATCCAATAAGTTCATTTGTGTCATTGGATGAACATTTAGGTCATTTTCGTCCTCCCTAGGCTTATTCTTGTCCAATTAGGGTTTTTAAGCAATCTTGTGCATCCAATAAGTTCATTTGTGTCATGGGATGAACATTTAGGTCATTTTCGTCCTCCCTAGTCTTATTCTTGTCCAATTAGGGTTTTAAGCAATCTTGTGCATCCAATAGGTGTGTTTGGGCCATTGGATGAACATTTAGGTCATTTTCGTCCTCCCTAGTCTTATTCTTGTCCAATTAGGGTTTTAAGCAATCTTGTGCATCCAATAAGTTCATTTGTGTCATTGGATTAAGATTTAAGTCATTTTCGTCCTCCCTAGGCATATTTTTGTTCAATTAGGGTTTTTCACCAATCTTGTGCATCCAATAGGTGTGTTTGTGTCATTGGATGAACATTTAGGTCATTTTCGTCCTCCAAAGGCTTATTCTTGTCCAATTAGGGTTTTAAGCAATCTTGTGCATCCAATAAGTTCATTTGTGTCATTGGATGAACATTTAGGTCATTTTCGTCCTCCCTAGTCTTATTCTTGTCCAATTAGGGTTTTAAGCAATCTTTTGCATCCAATAAGTTCATTTGTGTCATTGGATGAACATTTAGGTCATTTTCGTCCTCCCAAGGCTTATTCTTGTCCAATTAGGGTTTTTAACCAATCTTGTGCATCCAATAAGTTCATTTGTGTCATTGGATGAACATTTAGGTCTATTTCGTCCTCCCTAGGCTTATTCTTGTTCAATTAGGGTTTCTAACCAATCTAGTGCATCCAATAGGTGTGTTTGTGTCATTGGATGAACATTTAGGTCATTTTCGTCCTCCCTAGTCTTATTCTTGTCCAATTAGGGTTTTAAGCAATCTTGTGCATCCAATAAGTTCATTTGTGTCATTGGATGAACATTTAGGTCATTTTCGTCCTCCCTAGGCTTATTCTTGTCAAGTTAGGGTTTTTAACCAATCTTGTGCATCCAATAGGTGTGTTTGTGTCATTGGATGAACATTTAGGTCATTTTCGTCCTCCCTAGTCTTATTCTTGTCCAATTAGGGTTTTAAGCAATCTTGTGCATCCAATAAGTTCATTTGTGTCATTGAATGAAGATTTAAGTGATTTTCGTCCTCCCTAGGCTTATTCTTGTTCAATTAGGGTTTCTAACCAATCTTGTGCATTTAATAGGTGTGTTTGTGTCATTGGATGAACATTTAGGTCATTTTCGTCCTCCCTAGTCTTATTCTTGTCCAATTAGGGTTTTAAGCAATCTTGTGCATCCAATAAGTTCATTTGTGTCATTGGATGAACATTTAGGTCATTTTTCCTCCTCCCTAGGCTTATTCTTGTCCAATTAGGTTTTCAAGCAATCTTGTGCATCCAATAAGTTCATTTGTGTCATTGGATGAACATTTAGGTCATTTTCGTCCTCCCTAGGCTTATTCTTGCCCAATTAGGGTTTTTAAGCAATCTTGTGCATCCAATAAGTTCATTTGTGTCATTGGATGAACATTTAGGTCATTTTCGTCCTCCCTAGGCTTATTCTTGTCCAATTAGGGTTTTTAAGCAATCTTGTGCATCCAATAAGTTCATTTGTGTCATTGGATGAACATTTAGGTCATTTTCGTCCTCCCTAGGCTTATTCTTGTTCAATTAGGGTTTCTAATTAATCTTGTGCATCCAATAGGTGTGTTTGTGTCATTGGATGAACATTTAGGTCATTTTCGTCCTCCCTAGTCTTATTCTTGTCCAATTAGGGTTTTAAGCAATCTTGTGCATCCAATAAGTTCATTTGTGTCATTGGATGAACATTTAGGTTATTTTCGTCCTCACTAGGCTTAGTTTTGTGCAATTAGGGTTTTTAACCAATCTTGTGCATCCAATAGGTGTGTTTGTGTCATTAGATGAACATTTAGGTCATTTTCATACTCCCTAGGCTTATTGTTGTCCAATTAGGAGTTTTAACCAATCTTGTGCATCCAATAGGTGTGTTTGTGTCATTGGATGAATATTTAGGTCATTTTCGTCCTCCCTAGGCTTATTCTTGTCCAATTAGGGATTTTAAGCAATATTGTGCATCCAATAAGTTCATTTGTGTCATTGGATGAACATTTAGGTCATTTTCGCCCTCCCTAGGCTTATTCTTGTCCAATTAGGGTTTTTAACCAATCTTGTGCATCCAATAGGTGTGTTTGTGTCATTGGATGAACATTTAGGTCATTTTCGTCCTCCCTAGGCTTATTCTTGTCCAATTAGGGTTTTTAACCAATCTTGTGCATCCAATAAGTTCATTTGTGTCATTGGATAAACATTTAGGTCATTTTCGTCCACCCTAGGCTTATTCTTGTCCAATTAGGGTTTTTAACCAATCTTGTGCCTCCAATAAGTTCATTTCTGTCATTGGATTAACATTTAGGTCATTTTTGTCCTCCCAAGGCTTATTCTTGTCCAATTAGGGATTTTAACCAATCTTGTGCATCCAATAAGTTCATTTGTGTCATTGGATGAACATTTAGGTCATTTTCGTCCTCCCTAGGCTTATTCTTGTCCAATTAGGGTTTTTAAGCAATCTTGTGAATCCAATAAGTTCATTTGTTTCATTGGATGAACATTTAGGTCATTTTCGTCCTCCCTAGGCTTATTCTTGTTCAATTAGGGTTTCTAACCAATCTTGTGCATCCAATAGGTGTATTTGTGTCATTGGATGAACATTTAGGTCATTTTCGTCCTCCCTAGTCTTATTCTTGTCCAATTAGGGTTTTTAAGCAATCTTGTGCATCCAATAAGTTCATTTGTGTCATTGGATGAACATTTAGGTCATTTTCGTCCTCCCTAGGCTTATTCTTGTTCAATAAGGTTTCTAACCAATCTTGTGCATCCAATAAGTTCATTTGTGTCATTGGATGAATATTTAGGTCATTTTCGTCTTCCCTAGTCTTATTCTTGTCCAATTAGGGTTTTAAGCAATCTTGTGCATCCAATAAGTTCATTTGTGTCATTGGATGAACATTTAGGTCATTTTCGTCCTCCCTAGGCTTAGTTTTGTGCAATTAGGGTTTTTAACCAATCTTGTGCATCCAATAGGTGTGTTTGTGTCATTAGATGAACATTTAGGTCATTTTCGTCCTCCCTAGTCTTATTCTTGTCCAAGTAGGGTTTTAAGCAATCTTGTGCATCCAATAAGTTCATTTGTGTCATTGGATGAACATTTAGGTCATTTTCGTCCTCCCTAGGCTTATTTTTGTGCAATTATGGTTTTTAACCAATCTTGTGCATCCAATAGGTGTGTTTGTGTCATTAGATGAACATTTAGGTCATTTTCATCCTCCCTAGGCTTATTGTTGTCCAATTAGGGTTTTTAACCAATCTTGTGCATCCAATAGGTGTGTTTGTGTCATTGGATGAACATTTAGGTCATTTTCGTCCTCCCAAGGCTTATTCTTATCCAATTAGGGCTTTAAGCAGTCTTGTGCATCCAATAAGTTCATTTGTGTCATTGGATTAAGATTTAAGTCATTTTCGTCCTCCCTAGGCTTATTCTTGTCCAATTAGGGTTTATAAGCAATCTTGTGCATCCAATAAGTTCATTGGTGTCATTGGATGAACATTTATGTCATTTTCGTCCTCCCTAGGCTTATTCTTGTCCAATTAGGGTTTCTAACCAATCTTGTGCATCCAATAAGTTCATTTGTGTCATTGGATGAACATTTAGGTCATTTTCGTCCTCCCTAGGCTTAATCTTGTCCAATTAGGGTTTTTAAGCAATCTTGTGAATCCAATAAGTTCATTTGTTTCATTGGATGAACATTTAGGTCATTTTCGTCCTCCCTAGGCTTATTCTTGTTCAATTAGGGTTTCTAACAAATCTTGTGCATCCAATAGGTGTGTTTGTGTCATTGGATGAACATTTAGGTCATTTTCGTCCTCCCTAGTCTTATTCTTGTCCAATTATGGTTTTTAAGCAATCTTGTGCATCCAATAAGTTCATTTGTGTCATTGGATGATCATTTAGGTCATTTTCGTCCTCCCTAGGCTTTTTCTTGTTCAATTAGTGTTTCTAACCAATCTTGTGCATCCAATAAGTTCATTTGTGTCATTGGATGAACATTTAGGTCATTTTCGTCTTCTCTAGTCTTATTCTTGTCCAATTAGGGTTTTAAGCAATCTTGTGCATCCAATAAGTTCATTTGTGTCATTGGATGAACATTTAGGTCATTTTCGTCCTCCCTAGGCTTATTCTTGTCCAATTAGGGTTTTTAAGCAATCTTGTGCATCCAATAAGTTCATTTGTGTCATTGGATGAACATTTAGGTCATTTTCGTCCTCCCAAGGCTTATTCTTGTCCAATTAAAGTTTCTAACCAATCTTGTGCATCCAATAAGTTCATTTGTGTCATTTGATGAACATTTAGGTCATTTTCGTCCTCCCTAGGCTTATTCTTGTTCAATTAGGGTTTCTAACCTATCTTGTGCATCCAATAGGTGTGTTTGTGTCATTGGATGAACATTTAGGTCATTTTCGTCCTCCCTAGGCTTATTCTTGTCCAATTAGGGGTTTTAACCAATCTTGTGCATCCAATAAGTTCATTTGTGTCATTGGATAAACATTTAGGTCATTTTCATCCACCCTAGGCTTATACTTGTCCAATTAGGGTTTTTAACCAATCTTGTGCATCCAATAAGTTCATTTGTGTCATTGGATGAACATTTAGGTCATTTTCGTCCTCCCAAGGCATATTCTTGTCCAATTAGGGTTTTTAACCAATCTTGTGCATCCAATAAGTTCATTTGGGTCATTGGATGAACATTTAGGTCATTTTCGTTCTCCCTAGGCTTATTCTTGTCTAATTAGGGTTTTTAAGCAATCTTGTGCATCCAATAAGTTCATTTGTGTCATTGGATGAACATTTAGGTCATTTTCGTCCTCCCTAGGCTTATTCTTGTCCAATTAGGGGTTTTAACCAATCTTGTGCATCCAATAAGTTCATTTGTGTCACTGGATGAACATTTAGGTCATTTTCGTCCACCCTAGGCTTATTCTTGTCCAATTAGGGTTTTTAACCAATCTTGTGCATCCAATAAGTTCATTTGTGTTATTGGATGAACATTTAGGTCATTTTCGTCCTCCCTAGGCTTATTCTTGTCCAATTAGGGTTTTTAAACAATCTTGTGTATCCAATAAGTTCATTTGTGTCATTGGACGAACATTTAGGTCATTTTCGTCCTCTCTAGGCTTATTCGTGTCCAATTAGGGTTTTTAACCAATCTTCTGCATCCAATAAGTTCATTTGTGTCATTGGATGAACATTTAGGTCATTTTCGTCCTCCCTAGGTTTATTCTTGTCCAATTAGGGTTTTCAACCAATCTTGTGCATCCAATAAGTTCATTTGTGTCATTGGATGAACATTTAGGTCATTTTCGTCCTCCCTAGGCTTATTCTTGTCCAATTAGGGTTTTTAACCAATCTTGTGCATCCAATAAGTTCATTTGTGTCATTGGATAAACATTTAGGTCATTTTCGTCCTCCCTAGGCTTATTCTAGTCCAATTAGGGTTTCTAACCAATCTTGTGCATCCAATAGGTGTATTTGTGTCATTGGATGAACATTTAGGCCATTTTCGTCCTCCCTAGGCTTATTCTTGTCTAATTAGGGTTTTTAAGCAATCTTGTGCATCCAATAAGTTCATTTGTGTCATTGGATGAACATTTAGGTCATTTTCGTCCTCCCTAGGCTTATTCTTGTCCAATTAGGGTTTTTAAGCAATCTTGTGCATCCAATAAGTTCATTTGTGACATTGGATGAACATTTAGGTCATTTTCGTCCTCCCTAGGCTTATTCTTGTCCAATTAGGGTTTATAAGCAATCTTGTGCATCCAATAAGTTCATTTGTGTCATTGGATGAACATTTAGGTCATTTTCGTCCTCCCTAGGCTTATTCTTGTCCAATTAGGGTTTTAAGCAATCTTGTGCATCCAATAAGTTCATTTGTGTCATTGGATGAACATTTAGGTCATTTTTCGTCTTCCCTAGGCTTATTCTTGTCCAATTAGGCTTTTTAACCAATCTTGTGCATCCAATAAGTTCATTTGTGTCATTGGATGAACATTTAGGTCATTTTCGTCCTCCCAAGGCTTATTCTTGTCCAATTAGGGTTTTTAACCAATCTTGTGCATCCAATAAGTTCATTTGTGTCATTGGATGAACATTTAGGTCATTTTCGTCCTCCCTAGGCTTATTCTTGTCCAATTAGGGTTTTTAAGCAATCTTGTGCATCAAATAAGTTCATTTGTGTCATTGGATGAACATTTAGGTCATTTTCGTCCTCCATAGCCTTATTCTTGTCCAATTAGGGTTTTTAACCAATCATGTGCATCCAATAAGTTCATTTGTGTCATTGGATGAACATTTAGGTCATTTTCGTCCTCCCAAGGCTTATTCTTGTCCAATTAGGGTTTTTAACCAATCTTGTGCATCCAATAAGTTCATTTGTGTCATTGGATGAACATTTAGGTCATTTTCGTCCTCCCAAGGCATATTCTTGTCCAATTAGGGTTTTTAACCAATCTTGTGCATCCAATAAGTTCATTTGGGTCATTGGATGAACATTTAGGTCATTTTCGTTCTCCCTAGGCTTATTCTTGTCTAATTAGGGTTTTTAAGCAATCTTGTGCATCCAATAAGTTCATTTGTGTCATTGGATGAACATTTAGGTCATTTTCGTCCTCCCTAGGCTTATTCTTGTCCAATTAGGGGTTTTAACCAATCTTGTGCATCCAATAAGTTCATTTGTGTCACTGGATGAACATTTAGGTCATTTTCGTCCACCCTAGGCTTATTCTTGTCCAATTAGGGTTTTTAACCAATCTTGTGCATCCAATAAGTTCATTTGTGTTATTGGATGAACATTTAGGTCATTTTCGTCCTACCAAGGCTTATTCTTGTCCAATTAGGGTTTTTAACCAATCTTGTGGATCCAATAAGTTCATTTGTGTCATTGGATGAACATTTAGGTCATTTTCGTCCTCCCAAGGCTTATTCTTTTCCAATTAGGGTTTTTAACCAATCTTGTGGATCCAATAAGTTCATTTGTGTCAGTGGATGAACATTTAGGTCATTTTGGTCCTCCCTAGGCTTATTCTTGTCCAATTAGGGTTTTTAAGCAATCTTGTGCAACCAATAAGTTCATTTGTGTCATCGGATGAACATTTAAGTCATTTTCGTCCTCCCAAGGCTTACTCTTGTCCAATTATGGTTTTTAACCAATCTTGTGCATCCAATAAGTTCATTTGGGTCATTGGATGAACATTTAGGTCATTTTCGTCCTCCCTAGGCTTATTCTTGTTCAATTAGGGTTTCTAACCAATCTTGTGCATCCAATAGGTGTGTTTGTGTCATTGGATGAACATTTAGGTCATTTTCGTCCTCCCTAGTCTTATTCTTGTCCAATTAGGGTTTTAAGCAATCTTGTGCATCCAATAAGTTCATTTGTGTCACTAGATGAACATTTAGGTCATTTTCGTCCTCCCTAGGCTTATTCTTGTCCAATTAGGGTTTTTAAGCAATCTTGTGCATCCAATAAGTTCATTTGTGTCATTGGATGAACATTTAGGTCATTTTCGTCCTCCCTAGGCTTATTCTTGTTCAATTATGGTTTCCAACCAATCTTGTGCATCCAATAGGTGTGTTTGTGTCATTGGATGAACATTTAGGTCATTTTCGTCCTCCCTAGTCTTATTCTTGTCCAATTAGGGTTTTAAGCAATCTTGTGCATCCAATAAGTTCATTTGTGTCATTGGATGAACATTTAGGTCATTTTCGTCCTCCCTAGGCTTATTCTTGTCCAATTAGGGTTTTTAAGCAATCTTGTGCATCGAATAAGTTCATTTGTGTCATTGGATGAACATTTAGGTCATTTTCATCCTCCCTAGGCTTATTCTTGTTCAATTAGGGTTTCTAACCTATCTTGTGCATCCAATAGGTGTGTTTGTGTCATTGGATGAACATTTAGGTCATTTTCGTCCTCCCTAGTCTTATTCTTGTCCAATTAGGGTTTTAAGCAATCTTGTGCATCCAATAAGTTCATTTGTGTCATTGGATGAATATTTAGGTCATTTTCGTCCTCCCTAGGCTTATTCTTGTTCAATTAGGGTTTCTAACCAATCTTGTGCATCCAATAGGTGTGTTTGTGTCATTGGATGAACATTTAGGTCATTTTCGTCCTCCCTAGTCTTATTCTTGTCCAATTAGGGTTTTAAGCAATCTTGTGCATCCAATAAGTTCATTTGTGTCATTGGATGAACTTTTAGGTCATTTTCGTACTCCCTAGGCTTATTCTTGTCCAATTAGGGTTTTTAAGCAATCTTGTGCATCCAATAAGTTCATTTGTGTCATTGGATGAACATTTAGGTCATTTTCGTCCTCCCTAGGCTTATTCTTGTCCAATTAGAGTTTTTAACCAATCTTGTGCATCCAATAAGTTCATTTGTGTCATTGGATGAACATTTAGGTCATTTTCGTCCTCCCTAGGCTTATTCTTGTCCAATTAGGGTTTTTAAGCAATCTTGTGAATCCAATAAGTTCATTTGTTTCATTGGATGAACATTTAGGTCATTTTCGTCCTCCCTAGGCTTATTCTTGTTCAATTAGGGTTTCTAACCAATCTTGTGCATCCAATAGGTGTGTTTGTGTCATTGGATGATCATTTAGGTCATTTTCGTCCTCCCTAGTCTTATTCTTGTCCAATTAGGGTTTTAAGCAATCTTGTGCATCCAATAAGTTCATTTGTGTCATTGGATGAACATTTAGGTTATTTTCGTCCTCACTAGGCTAATTCTTGTCCAATAAGGGTTTTTAACCAATCTTGTGCATCCAATAAGTTCATTTGTGTCATTGGATGATCATTTAGGTTATTTTCGTCCTCACTAGGCTAATTCTTGTCCAATAAGGGTTTTTAACCAATCTTGTGCATCCAATAAGTTCATTTGTGTCATTGGATAAACATTTAGGTCATTTTCGTCCACCCTAGGCTTATTCTTGTCCAATTAGGGTTTTTAACCAATCTTGTGCATCCAATAGGTGTGTTTGTGTCATTGGATGAACATTTAGGTCATTTTCGTCCTCCCTAGGCTTATTCTTGTCCAATTAGGGTTTTTAACCAATCCTGTGCATCCAATAAGTTCATTTGTGTCATTGGATAAACATTTAGGTCATTTTCGTCCACCCTAGGCTTATTCTTGTCCAATTAGGGTTTTTAACCAATCTTGTGCCTCCAATAAGTTCATTTGTGTCATTGGATGAACATTTAGGTCATTTTCATCCTCCCAAGGCTTATTCTTGTCCAATTAGGGTTTTTAACCAATCTTGTGCATCCAATAAGTTCATTTGTGTCATTGGATGAACATTTAGGTCATTTTCGTCCTCCCTAGGCTTATTCTTGTCCAATTAGGGTTTTTAAGCAATCTTGTGAATCCAATAAGTTCATTTGTTTCATTGGATGAACATTTAGGTCATTTTCGTCCTCCCTAGGCTTATTCTTGTTCAATTAGGGTTTCTAACCAATCTTGTGCATCCAATTGGTGTGTTTGTGTCATTGGATGAACATTTAGGTCATTTTCATCCTCCCTAGTCTTATTCTTGTCCAATTAGGGATTTAAGCAATCTTGTGCATCCAATAAGTTCATTTGTGTCATTGGATGAACATTTAGGTTATTTTCGTCCTCACTAGGCTAAGTTTTGTGCAATTAGGGTTTTTAACCAATCTTGTGCATCCAATAGGTGTGTTTGTGTCATTAGATGAACATTTAGGTCATTTTCATCCTCCCTAGGCTTATTGTTGTCCAATTAGGGTTTTTAACCAATCTTGTGCATCCAATAGGTGTGTTTGTGTCATTGGATGAACATTTAGGTCATTTTCGTCCTCCCAAGGCTTATTCTTATCCAATTAGGGCTTTAAGCAGTCTTGTGCATCCAATAAGTTCATTTGTGTCATTGGATTAAGATTTAAGTCATTTTCGTCCTCCCTAGGCTTATTCTTGTCCAATTAGGGTTTATAAGCAATCTTGTGCATCCAATAAGTTCATTTGTGTCATTGGATGAACATTTATGTCATTTTCGTCCTCCCTAGGCTTATTCTTGTCCAATTAGGGTTTCTAACCAATCTTGTGCATCCAATAAGTTCATTTGTGTCATTGGATGAACATTTAGGTCATTTTCGTCCTCCCTAGGCTTATTCTTGTCCAATTAGGGTTTTTAAGCAATCTTGTGAATCCAATAAGTTCATTTGTTTCATTGGATGAACATTTAGGTCATTTTCGTCCTCCCTAGGCTTATTCTTGTTCAATTAGGGTTTCTAACAAATCTTGTGCATCCAATAGGTGTGTTTGTGTCATTGGATGAACATTTAGGTCATTTTCGTCCTCCCTAGTCTTATTCTTGTCCAATTAGGGTTTTTAAGCAATCTTGTGCATCCAATAAGTTCATTTGTGTCATTGGATGAACATTTAGGTCATTTTCGTCCTCCCTAGGCTTTTTCTTGTTCAATTAGTGTTTCTAACCAATCTTGTGCATCCAATAAGTTCATTTGTGTCATTGGATGAACATTTAGGTCATTTTCGTCTTCTCTAGTCTTATTCTTGTCCAATTAGGGTTTTAAGCAATCTTGTGCATCCAATAAGTTCATTTGTGTCATTGGATGAACATTTAGGTCATTTTCGTCCTCCCTAGGCTTATTCTTGTCCAATTAGGGTTTTTAAGCAATCTTGTGCATCCAATAAGTTCATTTGTGTCATTGATGAACATTTAGATCATTTTCGTCCTCCCTAGGCTTATTCTTGTCCAATTAGGGTTTCTAACCAATTTTGTGCATCCAATAGGTGGGTTTGTGTCATTGGATGAACATTTAGGTCATTTTCGTTCTCCCTAGGCTTATTCTTGTCCAATTAGGATTTTTAACCAATCTTGTGCATCCAATAAGTTCATTTGTGTCATTGGATGAACATTTAGGTCATTTTCGTCCTCCCAAGACTTTTTGTCATCCAATTAGGGTATTAAGCAATCTTGTCTATCCAATAAGTTCATTTGTGTCATTGGACTAAGATTTAAGTCATTTTCGTCCTCCCTAGGCTTATTCTTGTCCAATTAGGGTTTATAAGCAATCTTGTGCATCCAGTAAGTTCATTTGTGTCATTGGATGAACATTTAGGTCATTTTCGTCCTCCCAAGGCTTATTCTTGTCCAATTATGGTTTTTAACCAATCTTGTGCATCCAATAGGTGTGTTTGTGTCATTGGATGAACATTTAGGTCATTTTCGTCCTCCCTAGGCTTATTCTTGTCCAATTAGGGTTTTTAACCAATCTTGTACATCCAATAGGTGTGTTTGTGTCATTGGATGAATATTTAGGTCATTTTCGTCCTCCCTAGGCTTATTCTTGTCAAATTAGGGTTTTTAACCAATCTTGTGCATCCAATAAGTTCATTTGTGTCATTGGATAAACATTTAGGTCATTTTCATCCACCCTAGGCTTATTCTTGTCCAATTAGGGTTTTTAACCAATCTTGTGCATCCAATAAGTTCATTTGTGTCATTGGATGAACATTTAGGTTATTTTCGTCCTCACTAGGCTTAGTTTTGTGCAATTAGGGTTTTTAACCAATCATGTGCATCCAATAGGTGTGTACGTGTTATTAGATGAACATTTAGGTCATTTTCATCCTCCCTAGGCTTATTGTTGTCAATTAGGGTTTTTAACCAATCTTGTGCATCCAATAGGTGTGTTTGTGTCATTGGATGAACATTTAGGTCATTTTCGTCCTCCCTAGTCTTATTCTTGTCCAATTAGGGTTTTAAGCAATCTTGTGCATCCAATAAGTTCATTTGTTTCATTGGATTAAGATTTAAGTCATTTTCGTCCTCCCTAGGCTTATTCTTGTTCAATTAGGGTTTCTAACCAATCTTGTGCATCCAATAGGTGTGTTTGTGTTATTGGATGAACATTTAGGTCATTTTCGTCCTCCCTAGGCTTATTTTTGTGCAATTATGGTTTTTAACCAATCTTGTGCATCCAATAAGTGTGTTTGTGTCATTAGATGAACATTTAGGTCATTTTCATCCTCCCTAGGCTTATTGTTGTCCAATTAGGGTTTTTAACCAATCTTGTGCATCCAATAGGTGTGTTTGTGTCATTGGATGAACATTTAGGTCATTTTCGTCCTCCCTAGTCTTATTCTTGTCCAATTAGGGTTTTAAGCCAATCTTGTGCATCCAATAGGTGTGTTTGTGTCATTCGAAGAACATTTAGGTCATTTTCGTCCTCCCAAGGCTTATTCTTATCCAATTAGGGTTTTAAGCAATCTTGTCTATCCAATAAGTTCATTTGTGTCATTGGATTAAGATTTAAGTCATTTTCGTCCTCCCTAGGCTTATTCTTGTCCAATTAGGGTTTATAAGCAATCTTGTGCATCCAATAAGTTCATTTGTGTCATTGGATGAACATTTAGGTCATTTTCGTCCTCCCAAGGCTTATTCGTGTCCAATTATGGTTTTTAACCAATCTTGTGCATCCAATAGGTGTGTTTGTGTCATTGGATGAACATTTAGGTCATTTTCGTCCTCCCTAGTCTTATTCTTGTCCAATTAGGGTTTTAAGCCAATCTTGTGCATCCAATAGGTGTGTTTGTGTCATTCGATGAACATTTAGGTCATTTTCGTCCTCCCAAGGCTTATTCTTATCCAATTAGGGTTTTAAGCAATCTTGTGCATCCAATAAGTTCATTAGTGTCATTGGATGAACATTTAGGTCATTTTCGTCCTCCGTAGTCTTATTCTTGTCCAATTAGGGTTTTAAGCCAATCTTGTGCATCCAATAGGTGTGTTTGTGTCATTCGATGAACATTTAGGTCATTTTCGTCCTCCCAAGGCTTATTCTTATCCAATTAGGGTTTTAAGCAATCTTGTGCATCCAATAAGTTCATTTGTGTCATTGGATGAACATTTAGGTCATTTTCGTTCTCCCTAGGCTTATTCTTGTTCAATTAGGGTTTCTAACCTATCTTGTGCATCCAATAGGTGTGTTTGTGTCATTGGATGAACATTTAGGTCATTTTCGTCCTCCCTAGGCTTATTCTTGTCCAATTAGGGTTTTAAGCAATCTTGTGCATCCAATAAGTTCATTTGTGTCATTGCATGAACCTTTAGGTCATTTTCGTCCTCCCTAGGCTTATTTTCGTGCAATTAGGGTTTTTACCCAATCTTGTGCATCCAATAGGTGTGTTTGTCCAATTAGTGTTTTTAACCAATCTTGTGCATCCAATAGGTGTGTTTGTGTCATTGGATGAACATTTAGGTCATTTTCGTCCTCCCTAGTCTTATTCTTGTCCAATTAGGGTTTTAAGCCAATCTTGTGCATCCAATAGGTGTGTTTGTGTCATTTGGATGAACATTTAGGTCATTTTCGTCCTCCCTAGGCTTATTCTTGTTCAATTAGGGTTTCTAACCAATCTTGTGCATCCAATAGGTGTGTTTGTGTCATTGGATGAACATTTAGATCATTTTCGTCCTCCCTAGGCTTATTCTTGTCCAATTAGGGTTTTTAACCAATCTTGTGCATCCAATAGGTGTGTTTGTGTCATTGGATGAACATTTAGGTCATTTTCGTCCTCCCTAGGCTTATTCTTGTCCAATTAGGGTTTTTAACCAATCTTGTGCATCCAATAGGTGTGTTTGTGTCATTGGATGAACATTTAGGTCATTTTCGTCCTCCCTAGGCTTATTCTTGTCAAATTAGGGTTTCTAACCAATCTTTTGCATCCAATAGGTGTATTTGTGTCATTGGATGAACATTTAGGTCATTTTCGTCCTCATTAGGCTTATTCTTTTCCAATTTGGGTTTTTAAGCAATCTTGTGCATCCAATAAGTTCATTTGTGTCATTGGATGAACATTTACGTCATTTTCGTCCTCCCTAGGCTTATTCTTGTCCAATTAGGGTTTTTAACCAATCTTGTGCATCCAATAGGTGTGTTTGTGTCATTGGATGAACATTTAGGTCATTTTCGTCCTCCTTACGCTTATTCTTGTCCAATTAGGGTTTTTAACCAATCTTGTGCATCCAATAGGTGTGTTTGTGTCATTGGATGAACATTTAGGTCATTTTCGTCCTCCCTAGGCTTATTCTTGTCCAATTAGGGTTTTTAACCAATCTTGTGCATCCACTAGGTGTGTTTGTGTCATTGGATGAACATTTAGGTCATTTTCGTCCTCCCTAGGCTTATTCTTGTCCAATTAGGGTTTTTAACCAATCTTGTGCATCCAATAGGTGTGTTTGTGTCATTGGATGAACATTTAGGTCATTTTCGTCCTCCCTAGGCTTATTCTTGTCCAATTAGGGTTTTTAACCAATCTTGTGCATCCAACAGGTGTATTTGTGTCATTGGATGAACATTTAGGTCATTTTCGTCCTCCCTAGGCTTATTCTTGTCCAATTAGGGTTTTTAAGCAATCTTGTGCATCCAATAAGTTCATTTGTGTCATTGGATGAACATTTAGGTCATTTTCGTCCTCCCTAGGCTTATTCTTGTCCAATTAGGGTTTTTAACCAATCTTGTGCATCCAACACGTGTGTTTGTGTCATTGGATGAACATTTAGGTCATTTTCGTCCTCCCTAGGCTTATTCTTGTCCAATTAGGGTTTTTAACCAATCTTGTGCATCCAATAAGTTCATTTGTGTCATTGGATAAACATTTAGGTCATTTTCGTCCACCCTAGGCTTATTCTTGTCCAATTAGTGTTTTTAACCAATCTTGTGCATCCAATAGGTTCATTTGTGTCATTGGATGAACATTTAGGTCATTTTCGTCCTCCCTAGGCTTATTCTTGTCCAATTATGGTTTTTAACCAATCTTGTGCATCCAATAAGTTCATTTGTGTCATTGGATGAACATTTAGGTCATTTTCGTCCTCCCTAGGCTTATTCTTGTCCAATTAGGGTTTTTAAGCAATCTTGTGAATCCAATAAGTTCATTTGTTTCATTGGATGAACATTTAGGTCATTTTCGTCCTCCCTACGCTTATTCTTGTTCAATTAGGGTTTTTAACCAATCTTGTGCATCCAATAGGTGTGTTTGTGTCATTGGATGAACATTTAGGTCATTTTCGTCCTCCCTAGGCTTATTCTTGTCCAATTCTTGTCCAATTAGGGTTTTTAAGCAATCTTGTGAATCCAATAAGTTCATTTGTTTCATTGGATGAACATTTAGGTCATTTTCGTCCTCCCTAGGCTTATTCTTGTTCAATTAGGGTTTCTAACCAATCTTGTGCATCCAATAGGTGTGTTTGTGTCATTGGATGAACATTTAGGTCATTTTCGTCCTCCCTAGTCTTATTCTTGTCCAATTAGGGTTTTAAGCAATCTTGTGCATCCAATAAGTTCATTTGTGTCATTGGATGAACATTTTCGTCATCCCAAGGCTTATTCTTGTCCAATTAGGGTTTTTAACCAATCTTGTGCATCCAATAAGTTCATTTGTGTCATTGGATGAACATTTAGGTCATTTTCGTCCTCCCTAGGCTTATTCTTGTCCAATTAGGGTTTTTAAGCAATCTTGTGAATCCAATAAGTTCATTTGTTTCATTGGATGAACATTTAGGTCATTTTCGTCCTCCCTAGGCTTATTCTTGTTCAATTAGGGTTTCTAACGAATCTTGTGCATCCAATAGGTGTGTTTGTGTCATTGGATGAACAGTTAGGTCATTTTCGTCCTCCCTAGTCTTATTCTTGTCCAATTAGGGTTTTAAGCAATCTTATGCATCCAATAAGTTCATTTGTGTCATTGGATGAACATTTAGGTTATTTTCGTCCTCACTAGGCTTAGTTTTGTGCAATTATGGTTTTTAACCAATCTTGTGCATCCAATAGGTGTGTTTGTGTCATTAGATGAACATTTAGGTCATTTTCATCCTCCCTAGGCTTATTGTTGTCCAATTAGGGTTTTTAACCAATCTTGTGCATCCAATAGGTGTGTTTGTGTCATTGGATGAACATTTAGGTCATTTTCGTCCTCCCTAGTCTTATTCTTGTCCAATTAGGGTTTTAAGCAATCTTGTGCATCCAATAAGTTCATTTGTGTCATTGGATTAAGATTTAAGTCATTTTCGTCCTCCCTAGGCTTATTCTTGTTCAATTAGGGTTTCTAACCAATCTTGTGCATCCAATAGGTGTGTTTGTGTCATTGGATGAACAATTAGCTCATTTTCTTCCTCCTTAGTCTTATTCTTGTCCAATTAGGGTTTTAAGCAATCTTGTGCATCCAATAAGTTCATTTGTGTCATTGGATTAAGATTTAAGTCATTTTCGTCCTCCCTAGGCTTATTCTTGTTGAATTAGGGTTTCTAACCAATCTTGTGCATCCAATAGGTGTATTTGTGTCATTGGATGAACATTTAGGTCATTTTCGTCCTCCCTAGGCTTATTCTTGTCTAATTAGGGTTTTTAAGCAATCTTGTGCATCCAATAAGTTCATTTGTGTTATTGGATGAACATTTAGGTCATTTTCGTCCTCCCTAGGCTTATTCTTGTCCAATTAGGATTTTTAACCAATCTTGTGCATCCAATAAGTTCATTTGTGTCATTGGATGAACATTTAGGTCATTTTCTTCCTCCCTAGGCTTATTCTTGTCCAATTAGGGTTTTTAACCAATCTTGTGCATCCAATAGGTGTGTTTGTGTCATTGGATGAACATTTAGATCATTTTCGTCCTCCCTAGGCTTATTCTTGTCCAATTAGGGTTTCTAACCAATCTTGTGCATCCAATAGGTGGGTTTGTGTCATTGGATGAACATTTAGGTCATTTTCGTCCTCCCTAGTCTTATTCTTGTCCAAGTAAGTTTAAACAATCTTGTGCATCCAATAAGTTCATTTGTGTCATTGGATGAACATTTAGGTCATTTTCGTGCTCCCTAGGCTTATTTTTGTGCAATTATGGTTTTTAACCAATCTTGTGCATTGAATAGGTGTGTTTGTGTCATTAGATGAACATTTAGGTCATTTTCATCCTCCCTAGGCTTATTGTTGTCCAATTAGGGTTTTTAACCAATCTTGTGCATCCAATAGGTGTGTTTGTGTCATTGGATGAACATTTAGGTCATTTTCGTCCTCCCTAGTCTTATTCTTGTCCAATTAGGGTTTTAAGCCAATCTTGTGCATCCAATAGGTGTGTTTGTGTCATTCGAAGAACATTTAGGTCATTTTCGTCCTCCCAAGGCTTATTCTTATCCAATTAGGGTTTTAAGCAATCTTGTCTATCCAATAAGTTCATTTGTGTCATTGGATTAAGATTTAAGTCATTTTCGTCCTCCCTAGGCTTATTCTTGTCCAATTAGGGTTTATAAGCAATCTTGTGCATCCAATAAGTTCATTTGTGTCATTGGATGAACATTTAGGTCATTTTCGTCCTCCCAAGGCTTATTCGTGTCCAATTATGGTTTTTAACCAATCTTGTGCATCCAATAGGTGTGTTTGTGTCATTGGATGAACATTTAGGTCATTTTCGTCCTCCCTAGGCTTATTCTTGTCCAATTAGGGTTTTTAACCAATCTTGTACATCCAATAGGTGTGTTTGTATCATTGGATGAACATTTAGGTCATTTTCGTCCTCCCTAGGCTTATTCTTGTCCAATTAGGGTTTTTAACCAATCTTGTGCATCCAATAAGTTCATTTGTGTCATTGGATAAACATTTAGGTTATTTTCATCCACCCTAGGCTTATTCTTGTCCAATTAGGGTTTTTAACAAATCTTGTGCATCCAATAAGTTCATTTGTGTCATTGGATGAACATTTAGGTTATTTTCGTTCTCACTAGGCTTAGTTTTGTGCAATTAGGGTTTTTAACCAATCATGTCCATCCAATAGGAGAGTTTGTGTCATTAGATGAACATTTTGGTCATTTTCATCCTCCCTAGGCTTATTGTTGTCCAATTAGGGTTTTTAACCAATCTTGTGCATCCAATAGGTGTGTTTGTGTCATTGGATGAACATTCAGGTCATTTTCATCCTCCCTAGTCTTATTCTTGTCCAATTAGGGTTTTAAGCAATCTTGTGCATCCAATAAGTTCATTTGTGTTATTGGATTAAGATTTAATTCATTTTCGTCCTCCCTAGGCTTATTCTTGTTCAATTAGGGTTTCTAACCAATCTTGTGCATCCAATAGGTGTGTTTGTGTCATTGGATTAACATTTAGGTCATTTTTGTCCTCCCTAGTCTTATTCTTGTCCAAGTAGGGTTTTAAGCAATCTTGTGCATCCAATAAGTTCATTTGTGTCATTGGATGAACATTTAGGTCATTTTCGTCCTCCCTAGGCTTATTTTTGTGCAATTATGGTTTTTAACCAATCTTGTGCATCCAATAGGTGTGTTTATGTCATTAGATGAACATTTAGGTCATTTTCATCCTCCCTAGGCTTATTGTTGTCCAATTAGGGTTTTTAACCAATCTTGTGCATCCAATAGGTGTGTTTGTGTCATTGGATGAACATTTAGGTCATTTTCGTCCTCCCTAGTCTTATTCTTGTCCAATTAGGGTTTTAAGCCAATCTTGTGCATCCAATAGGTGTGTTTGTGTCATTTGATGAACATTTAGGTCATTTTCGTCCTCCCAAGGCTTATTCTTATCCAATTAGGGTTTTAAGCAATCTTGTCTATCCAATAAGTTCATTTGTGTCATTGGATTAAGATTTAAGTCATTTTCGTCCTCCCTAGGCTTATTCTTGTCCAATTAGGGTTTATAAGCAATCTTGTGCATCCAATAAGTTCATTTTTGTCATTGGATGAACATTTAGGTCATTTTCGTCTTCCCTAGTCTTATTCTTGTCCAATTAGGGTTTCTAACCAATCTTGTGCATCCAATAAGTTCATTTGTGTCATTGGATGAACATTTAGGTCATTTTCGTCCTCCCTAGGCTTATTCTTGTCCAATTAGGGTTTTTAAGCAATCTTGTGCATCCAATAAGTTCATTTGTGTCATTGGATGAACATTTAGGTCATTTTCGTCCTCCCTAGGCTTATTCTTGTCCAATTAGGGTTTTTAAGCAATGTTGTGCATCCAATAAGTTCATTTGTGTCATTTGATGAACATTTAGGTCATTTTCGTCCTCCCTAGGCTTATTCTTGTTCAATTAGGGTTTCTAACCTATCTTGTGCATCCAATAGGTGTCTTTGTGTCATTGGATGAACATTTAGGTCATTTTCGTCCTCCCTAGGCTTATTCTTGTCCAATTAGGGGTTTTAACCAATCTAGTGCATCCAATAAGTTCATTTGTGTCATTGGATAAACATTTAGGTCATTTTCGTCCACCCTAGGCTTATTCTTGTCCAATTAGGGTTTTTAACCAATCTTGTGCACCCAATAAGTTCATTTGGGTCATTGGATGAACATTTAGGTCATTTTCGTCCTCCCTAGGCTTATTTTTGTCTAATTAGGGTTTTTAAGCAATCTTGTGCATCCAATAAGTTCATTTGTATCATTGGATGAACATTTAGGTCATTTTCGTCCTTTGTAGGCTTATTCTTGTTCAATTAGGGTTTCTAACCAATCTTGTGCATCCAATAGGTGTGTTTGTGTCATTGGATGAACATTTAGGTCATTTTCGTCCTCCCTAGTCTTATTCTTGTCCAATTAGGGTTTTAAGCAATCTTGTGCATCCAATAAGTTCATTTGTGTCATTGGATGAACATTTAGGTCATTTTCGTCCTCCCAAGGCTTATTCTTGTCCAATTATGGTTTTTAACCAATCTTGTGCATCCAATAGGTGTGTTTGTGTCATTGGATGAACATTTAGGTCATTTTCGTCCTCCCTAGGCTTATTCTTGTCCAATTAGGGTTTTTAACCAATCTTGTACATCCAATAGGTGTGTTTGTGTCATTGGATGAACATTTAGGTCATTTTCGTCCTCCCTAGTCTTATTCTTGTCCAATTAGGGTTTTAAGCAATCTTGTGCATCCAATAAGTTCATTTGTGTCATTGGATGAACATTTAGGTCATTTTCGACCTCCCTAGGCTTATTTTTGTGCAATTAGGGTTTTTAACTAATCTTGTGCATCCAATAGGTGTGTTTGTGTCATTAGATGAACATTTAGGTCATTTTCATCCTCCCTAGGCTTATTGTTGTCCAATTAGGGTTTTTAACCAATCTTGTGCATCCAATAGGTGTGTTTGTGTCATTGGATGAACATTTAGGTCATTTTCGTCATCCCAAGGCTTATTCTTGTCCAATTAGGGTTTTTAACCAATCTTGTGCATCCAATAAGTTCATTTGTGTCATTGGATGAACATTTAGGTCATTTTCGTCCTCCCTAGGCTTATTCTTGTCCAATTAGGGTTTTTAAGCAATCTTGTGCATCCAATAAGTTCATTTGTGTCATTGGATGAACATTTAGGTCATTTTCGTCCTCCCTAGGCTTATTTTGGTGCAATTAGGGTTTTTAACCAATCTTGTGCATCCAATAGGTGTGTTTGTGACATTAGATGAACATTTAGGTCATTTTCATCCTCCCTAGGCTTATTGTTGTCCAATTAGGGTTTTTAACCAATCTTGTGCATCCAATAGGTGTGTTTGTGTCATTAGATGAACATTTAGGTCATTTTCATCCTCCCTAGGCTTATTGTTGTCCAATTAGGGTTTTTAACCAATCTTGTGCATCCAATAGGTGTGTTTGTGTCATTTGATGAACATTTAGGTCATTTTCATCCTCCCTAGTCTTATTCTTGTCCAATTAGGGTTTTAAGCAATCTTGTGCATCCAATAAGTTCATTTGTGTCATTGGATTAAGATTTAAGTCATTTTCGTCCTCCCTAGGCTAATTCTTGTTCAATTAGGGTTTCTAACCAATCTTGTGCATCCAATAGGTGTGTTTGTGTCATTGGATGAACATTTAGGTCATTTTCGTCCTCCCTAGTCTTATTCTTGTCCAATTAGGGTTTTAAGCAATCTTGTGCATCCAATAAGTTCATTTGTGTCATTGGATGAACATTTAGGTCATTTTCGTCCTCCCTAGGCTTATTCTTGTCCAATTAGGGTTTTTAAGCAATCTTGTGCATCCAATAAGTTCATTTGTGTCATTGGATGAACATTTAGGTCATTGTCGTCCTCCCTAGGCTTATTCTTGTCCGATTACGGTTTCTAACCAATCTTGTGCATCTAATAAGTTCATTTGTGTCATTGGATGAACATTTAGGTCATTTTCGTCCTCCATAGGCTTATTCTTTTTCAATTAGGGTTTCTAACCAATCTTGTGCATCCAATAGGTGTGTTTGTGTCATTGGATGAACATTTAGGTCATATTCGTCCTCCCTAGTCTTATTCTTGTCCAATTAGGGTTTATAAGCAATCTTGTGCATCCAATAAGTTCATTTGTGTCATTGGATGAACATTTAGGTCATTTTCGTCCTCCCTAGGCTTATTCTTGTCCAATTAGGGTTTTTAAGCAATCTTGTGCATCCAATAAGTTCATTTGTGTCATTGGATGAACATTTCGGTCATTGTCGTCCTCCCTAGGCTTATTCTTGTCCAATTACTGTTTCTAACCAATCTTGTGCATCTCATAAGTTCATTTGTGTCATTGGATGAACATTTAGGTCATTTTCGTCCTCCCTAGGCTTATTCTTTTTCAATTAGGGTTTCTAACCAATCTTGTGCATCCAATAGGTGTGTTTGTGTCATTGGATGAACATTTAGGTCATTTTCGTCCTCCCTAGTCTTATTCTTGTCCAATTAGGGTTTTAAGCAATCTTGTGCATCCAATAAGTTCATTTGTGTCGTTGGATGAACATTTAGGTCATTTTCGTCCTCCCTAGGCTTATTCTTGTCCAATTAGGGTTTTTAACCAATCTTGTGCATCCAATAAGTTCATTTGTGTCATTGGATGAACATTTAGGTCATTTTCGTCCTCCCTAGGCTTATTCTTGTCCAATTAGGGTTTTCAACCCATCTTGTGCATCCAATAAGTTCATTTGTGTCATTGGATGAACATTTAGGTCATTTTCGTCCTCCCTAGGCTTATTCTTGTCCAATTAGGGTTTTTAACCAATCTTGTGCATCCAATAAGTTCATTTGTGTCATTGGATGAACATTTAGGTCATTTTCGTCATCCCAAGGCTTATTCTTGTCCAATTAGGGTTTCTAACCAATCTTGTGCATCCAATAGGTGTGTTTGTGTCATTGGATGAACATTTAGGTCATTTTCGTCCTCCTTAGTCTTATTCTTGTCCAATTAGGGTTTTAACCAATCTTGTGCATCCAATAAGTTCATTTGTGTCATTGGATGAATAGTTAAGTAATTTTCGTCCTCCCTAGGCTTATTCTTGTCAAATTAGGGTTTCTAACCAATTTTGTGCATCCAATAGGTGTGTTTGTGTCATTGGATGAACATTTAGGTCATTTTCGTCCTCCCTAGTCTTATTCTTGTCCAATTAGGGTTTTAAGCAATCTTGTGCATCCAATAAGTTCATTTGTGTCATTGGATGAATAGTTAGGTCATTTTCATCCTCCCTAGGCTTATTCTTGTCAAATTAGGGTTTCTAACCAATCTTGTGCATCCAATAGGTGTGTTTGTGTCATTGGATGAACAATTAGGTCATTATCGTCCACCCTAGGCTTATTCTTGTCCAATTAGGGTTTTTAACCAATCTTGTGCATCTAATAAGTTCATTTGTGTAATTGGATGAACATTTAGGTCATTTTCGTCCTCCCTAGGCTTATTCTTGTCCAATTAGGGTTTTTAACCAATCTTGTGCATCCAATAGGTGTGTTTGTGTCATTGGATGAACATTTAGGTCATTTTTGTCCTCCCATGGCTTATTCTTGTCCAATTAGGGTTTTAAGCAATCTTGTGCATCCAATAAGTTCATTTGTGTCATTGGATGAACATTTAGGTCATTTTCGTCCTCCCAAGGCTTATTCGTGTCCAATTATGGTTTTTAACCAATCTTGTGCATCCAATAGGTGTGTTTGTGTCATTGGATGAACATTTAGGTCATTTTCGTCCTCCCTAGGCTTATTCTTGTCCAATTAGGGTTTTTAACCAATCTTGTACATCCAATAGGTGTGTTTGTATCATTGGATGAACATTTAGGTCATTTTCGTCCTCCCTAGGCTTATTCTTGTCCAATTAGGGTTTTTAACCAATCTTGTGCATCCAATAAGTTCATTTGTGTCATTGGATAAACATTTAGGTTATTTTCATCCACCCTAGGCTTATTCTTGTCCAATTAGGGTTTTTAACCAATCTTGTGCATCCAATAAGTTCATTTGTGTCATTGGATGAACATTTAGGTTATTTACGTTCTCACTAGGCTTAGTTTTGTGCAATTAGGGTTTTTAACCAATCATGTGCATCCAATAGGTGTGTTTGTGTCATTAGATGAACATTTAGGTCATTTTCATCCTCCCTAGGCTTATTGTTGTCCAATTAGGGTTTTTAACCAATCTTGTGCATCCAATAGGTGTGTTTGTGTCATTGGATGAACATTTAGGTCATTTTCGTCCTCCCTAGTCTTATTCTTGTCCAATTAGGGTTTTAAGCTATCTTGTGCATCCAATAAGTTCATTTGTGTCATTGGATTAAGATTTAATTCATTTTCGTTCTCCCTAGGCTTATTCTTGTTCAATTAGGGTTTCTAACCAATCTTGTGCATCCAATAGGTGTGTTTGTGTCATTGGATTAGCATTTAGGTCATTTTCGTCCTCCCTAGTCTTATTCTTGTCCAAGTAGGGTTTTAAGCAATCTTGTGCATCCAATAAGTTCATTTGTGTCATTGGATGAACATTTAGGTCATTTTCGTCCTCCCTAGGCTTATTTTTGTGCAATTATGGTTTTTAACCAATCTTGTGCATCCAATAGGTGTGTTTATGTCATTAGATGAACATTTAGGTCATTTTCATCCTCCCTAAGCTTATTGTTGTCCAATTAGGGTTTTTAACCAATCTTGTGCATCCAATAGATGTGTTTGTGTCATTGGATGAACATTTAGGACATTTTCGTCCT
>JBBPBR010000655.1:0-112834 GCA_037974775.1 Cicer pinnatifidum | reverse complement strand
CAATCTTGTGCATCCAATAAGTTCATTTGTGTCATTGGATGAACATTTAGGTCATTTTCGTCCTCCCTAGGCTTATTCTTGTTCAATAAGGTTTCTAACCAATCTTGTGCATCCAATAAGTTCATTTGTGTCATTGGATGAATATTTAGGTCATTTTCGTCTTCCCTAGTCTTATTCTTGTCCAATTAGGGTTTTAAGCAATCTTGTGCATCCAATAAGTTCATTTGTGTCATTGATGAACATTTAGATCATTTTCGTCCTCCCTAGGCTTATTCTTGTCCAATTAGGGTTTCTAACCAATCTTGTGCATCCAATAGGTGGGTTTGTGTCATTGGATGAACATTTAGGTCATTTTCGTTCTCCCTAGGCTTATTCTTGTCCAATTAGGGTTTTTAACCAATCTTGTGCATCCAATAAGTTCATTTGTGTCATTGGATGAACATTTAGGTCATTTTCGTCCTCCCAAGGCTTATTCTTATCCAATTAGGGTTTTAAGCAATCTTGTCTATCCAATAAGTTCATTTGTGTCATTGGACTAAGATTTAAGTCATTTTGGTCCTCCCTAGGCTTATTCTTGTCCAATTAGGGTTTATAAGCAATCTTGTGCATCCAGTAAGTTCATTTGTGTCATTGGATGAACATTTAGGTCATTTTCGTCCTCCCAAGGCTTATTCTTGTCCAATTATGGTTTTTAACCAATCTTGTGCATCCAATAGGTGTGTTTGTGTCATTGGATGAACATTTAGGTCATTTTCGTCCTCCCTAGGCTTATTCTTGTCCAATTAGGGTTTTTAACCAATCTTGTACATCCAATAGGTGTGTTTGTGTCATTGGATGAATATTTAGGTCATTTTCGTCCTCCCTAGGCTTATTCTTGTCCAATTAGGGTTTTTAACCAATCTTGTGCATCCAATAAGTTCATTTGTGTCATTGGATAAACATTTAGGTCATTTTCATCCACCCTAGGCTTATTCTTGTCCAATTAGGGTTTTTAACCAATCTTGTGCATCCAATAAGTTCATTTGTGTCATTGGCTGAACATTTAGGTTATTTTCGTCCTCACTAGGCTTAGTTTTGTGCAATTAGGGTTTTTAACCAATCATGTGCATCCAATAGGTGTGTTCGTGTCATTAGATGAACATTTAGGTCATTTTCATCCTCCCTAGGCTTATTGTTGTCAATTAGGGTTTTTAACCAATCTTGTGCATCCAATAGGTGTGTTTGTGTCATTGGATGAACATTTAGGTCATTTTCGTCCTCCATAGTCTTATTCTTGTCCAATTAGGGTTTTAAGCAATCTGGTGCATCCAATAAGTTCATTTGTGTCATTGGATTAAGATTTAAGTCATTTTCGTCCTCCCTAGGCTTATTCTTGTTCAATTAGGGTTTCTAACCAATCTTGTGCATCCAATAGGTGTGTTTGTGTCATTGGATGAACATTTAGGTCATTTTCGTCCTCCCTAGGCTTATTTTTGTGCAATTATGGTTTTTAACCTATCTTGTGCATCCAATAGGTGTGTTTGTGTCATTAGATGAACATTTAGGTCATTTTCATCCTCCCTAGGCTTATTGTTGTCCAATTATGGTTTTTAACCAATCTTGTGCATCCAATAGGTGTGTTTGTGTCATTTGGATGAACATTTAGGTCATTTTCGTCCTCCCTAGGCTTATTCTTGTTCAATTAGGGTTTCTAACCAATCTTGTGCATCCAATAGGTGTGTTTGTGTCATTGGATGAACATTTAGGTCATTTTCGTCTTCCCTAGTCTTATTCATGTCCAATTAGGGTTTTAAGCAATCTTGTGCATCTAATAAGTTCATTTGTGTCATTGGATGAACATTTAGGTTATTTTCGTCCTCCCTAGGCTTATTCTTGTCCAATTAGGGTTTTTAAGCAATCTTGTGCATCCAATAAGTTCATTTGTGTCATTGGATGAACATTTAGATCATTTTCGTCCTCCCTAGGCTTATTCTAGTCCAATTAGGGTTTCTAACCAATCTTGTGCATCCAATAGGTGGGTTTGTGTCATTGGATGAACATTTAGGTCATTTTCGTCCTCCCTAGTCTTATTCTTGTCCAAGTAGGGTTTTAAGCAATCTTGTGCATCCAATAAGTTCATTTGTGTCATTGGATGAACATTTAGGTCATTTTCGTCCTCCCTAGGCTTATTTTTGTGCAATTATGGTTTTTAACCAATCTTGTGCATCCAATAGGTGTGTTTGTGTCATTAGATGAACATTTAGGTCATTTTCATCCTCCCTAGGCTTATTGTTGTCCAATTAGGGTTTTTAACCAATCTTGTGCATCCAATAGGTGTGTTTGTGTCATTGGATGAACATTTAGGTCATTTTCGTCCTCCCTAGTCTTATTCTTGTCCAATTAGGGTTTTAAGCCAATCTTGTGCATCCAATAGGTGTGTTTGTGTCATTCGATGAACATTTAGGTCATTTTCGTACTCCCAAGGCTTATTCTTATCCAATTAGGGTTTTAAGCAATCTTGTCTATCAGATAAGTTCATTTGTGTCATTGGATTAAGATTTAAGTCATTTTCGTCCTCCCTAGGCTTATTCTTGTCTAATTAGGGTTTATAAGCAATCTTGTGCATCCAATAAGTTCATTTGTGTCATTGGATGAACATTTAGGTCATTTTCGTCCTCCCAAGGCTTATTCGTGTCCAATTATGGTTTTTAACCAATCTTGTGCATCCAATAGGTGTGTTTGTGTCATTGGATGAACATTTAGGTCATTTTCGTCCTCCCTAGGCTTATTCTTGTCCAATTAGGGTTTTTAACCAATCTTGTACATCCAATAGGTGTGTTTGTATCATTGGATGAACATTTAGGTCATTTTCGTCCTCCCTAGGCTTATTCTTGTCCAATTAGGGTTTTTAACCAATCTTGTGCATCCAATAAGTTCATTTGTGTCATTGGATAAACATTTAGGTTATTTTCATCCACCCTAGGCTTATTCTTGTCCAATTAGGGTTTTTAACAAATCTTGTGCATCCAATAAGTTCATTTGTGTCATTGGATGAACATTTAGGTTATTTTCGTTCTCACTAGGCTTAGTTTTGTGCAATTAGGGTTTTTAACCAATCATGTCCATCCAATAGGTGTGTTTGTGTCATTAGATGAACATTTAGGTCATTTTCATCCTCCCTAGGCTTATTGTTGTCCAATTAGGGTTTTTAACCAATCTTGTGCATCCAATAGGTGTGTTTGTGTCATTGGATGAACATTCAGGTCATTTTCATCCTCCCTAGTCTTATTCTTGTCCAATTAGGGTTTTAAGCAATCTTGTGCATCCAATAAGTTCATTTGTGTCATTGGATTAAGATTTAATTCATTTCCGTCCTCCCTAGGCTTATTCTTGTTCAATTAGGGTTTCTAACCAATCTTGTGCATCCAATAGGTGTGTTTGTGTCATTGGATTAACATTTAGGTCATTTTTGTCCTCCCTAGTCTTATTCTTGTCCAAGTAGGGTTTTAAGCAATCTTGTGCATCCAATAAGTTCATTTGTGTCATTGGATGAACATTTAGGTCATTTTCGTCCTCCCTAGGCTTATTTTTGTGCAATTATGGTTTTTAACCAATCTTGTGCATCCAATAGGTGTGTTTATGTCATTAGATGAACATTTAGGTCATTTTCATCCTCCCTAAGCTTATTGTTGTCCAATTAGGGTTTTTAACCAATCTTGTGCATCCAATAGGTGTGTTTGTGTCATTGGATGAACATTTAGGTCATTTTCGTCCTCCCTAGTCTTATTCTTGTCCAATTTGGGTTTTAAGCCAATCTTGTGCATCCAATAGGTGTGTTTGTGTCATTTGATGAACATTTAGGTCATTTTCGTCCTCCCAAGGCTTATTCTTATCCAATTAGGGTTTTAAGCAATCTTGTCTATCCAATAAGTTCATTTGTGTCATTGGATTAAGATTTAAGTCATTTTCGTCCTCCCTAGGCTTATTCTTGTCCAATTAGGGTTTATAAGCAATCTTGTGCATCCAATAAGTTCATTTTTGTCATTGGATGAACATTTAGGTCATTTTCGTCTTCCCTAGTCTTATTCTTGTCCAATTAGGGTTTCTAACCAATCTTGTGCATCCAATAAGTTCATTTGTGTCATTGGATGAACATTTAGGTCATTTTCGTCCTCCCTAGGCTTATTCTTGTCCAATTAGGGTTTTTAAGCAATCTTGTGCATCCAATAAGTTCATTTGTGTCATTGGATGAACATTTAGGTCATTTTCGTCCTCCCTAGGCTTATTCTTGTCCAATTAGGGTTTTTAAGCAATGTTGTGCATCCAATAAGTTCATTTGTGTCATTTGATGAACATTTAGGTCATTTTCGTCCTCCCTAGGCTTATTCTTGTTCAATTAGGGTTTCTAACCTATCTTGTGCATCCAATAGGTGTCTTTGTGTCATTGGATGAACATTTAGGTCATTTTCGTCCTCCCTAGGCTTATTCTTGTCCAATTAGGGGTTTTAACCAATCTTGTGCATCCAATAAGTTCATTTGTGTCATTGGATGAACATTTAGGTCATTTTCGTCCTCCCTAGGCTTGTTCTTGTCCAATTAGGGTTTTTAACCAATCTTGTGCATCCAATAAGTTCATTTATGTCATTGGATGAACATTTAGATCATTTTCGTCCTCCCTAGGCTTATTCTTGTCAAATTAGGGTTTCTAACCAATCTTTTGCATCCAATAGGTGTATTTGTGTCATTGGATGAACATTTAGGTCATTTTCGTCCTCCCTAGGCTTATTCTTGTCCAATTAGGGTTTTTAAGCAATCTTGTGCATCCAATAAGTTCATTTGTGTCATTGGATGAACATTTAGGTCATTTTCGTCCTCCCTAGGCTTGTTCTTGTCCAATTAGGGTTTTTAACCAATCTTGTGCATCCAATAGGTGTGTTTGTGTCATTGGATGAACATTTAGGTCATTTTCGTCCTCCCTAGGCTTGTTCTTGTCCAATTAGGGTTTTTAACCAATCTTGTGCATCCTATAAGTTCATTTGTGTCATTGGATAAACATTTAGGTCATTTTCGTCCACCCTAGGCTGATTCTTGTCCAATTAGGGTTTTTAACCAATCTTGTGCATCCAATAAGTTCATTTGTGTCATTGGATAAACATTTAGGTCATTTTCGTCCTCCCTAGGCTTATTCTTGTCCAATTAGGGTTTTTAAGCAATCTTGTGCATCCAATAGGTGTGTTTGTGTCATTGGATGAACATTTAGGTCATTTTCGTCCTCCCTAGGCTTATTCTTGTCCAATTAGGGTTTTTAACGAATCTTGTGCATCCAATAAGTTCATTTGTGTCATTGGATTAACATTTAGGTCATTTTCGTCCTTCCTAGGCTTATTCTTGTCCAATTAGGGTTTCTAACCAATCTTGTGCATCCAATAGGTGTGTTTGTGTCATTGGATGAACATTTAGGTCATTTTCGTCTTCCCTAGTCTTATTCTTGTCCAATTAGGGTTTTAAGCAATCTTGTGCATCCAATAAGTTCATTTGTGTCATTGGATTAACATTTAGGTCATTTTCGTCCTCCCTAGGCTTATTCTTGTCCAATTAGGGTTTTTAACCAATCATATGCATCCAATAAGTTCATTTGTGTCATTGGATGAACACTTAGGTCATTTTCGTCCACCCTAGGCTTATTCATGTCCAATAAGGGTTTTTAACCAATCTTTTGCATCCAATAAGTTCATTTGTGTCATTGGATGAACATTTTGGTCATTTTCGTCCTCCCTAGGCTTATTCTTGTCCAATTAGGGTTTTTAACCAATCTTGTGCATCCAATAGGTGTGTTTGTGTCATTGGATGAACATTTAGGTCATTTTCGTCCTCCCTAGGCTTATTCTTGTCCAACTAGGGTTTTAAGCAATCTTTTGCATCCAATAAGTTCATTTGTGTCATTGGATTAACATTTAGGTCATTTTCGTCCTCCCTAGGCTTATTCTTGTCCAATTAGGGTTTTTAACCAATCATGTGCATCCAATAAGTTCATTTGTGTCATTGGATAAACAAATAGGTCATTTTCATCCACCCTAAGCTTATTCTTGTCCAATTATGGTTTTTATCCAATCTTATGCATCCAATAAGTTCATTTGTGTCATTGGATGAACATTAAGGTCATTTTCGTCCTCCCTAGGCTTATTCTTGTCCAATTAGGGTTTTTAACCAATCTTGTGCATCCAATAGGTGTGTTTGTGTCATTGGATGAACATTTAGGTCATTTTCGTCCTCCCTAGGCTTATTCTTGTCCAATTAGGGTTTTTAACCAAATGTTGTGCATCCAATAAGTTCATTTGTGTCATTGGATAAACATTTAGGTCATTTTCGTCCACCCTAGGCTTATTCTTGTCCAATTAGGGTTTTTAACCAATCTTGTGCATCCAATAAGTTCATTTGTGTCATTGGATGAACATTTAGGTCCTTTTCGTCCTCCCTAGGCTTATTCTTGTCCAATTAGGGTTTTTAACCAATCTTGTGCATCCAATAGGTGTGTTTGTGTCATTGGATGAACATTTAGGTCATTTTCGTCCTCCCTAGGCTTATTCTTGTCAAATTAGGGTTTCTAACCAATCTTTTGCATCCAATAGGTGTATTTGTGTCATTGGATGAACATTTAGGTCATTTTCGTCCTCCCTAGGCTTATTCTTGTTTAATTAGGGTTTTTAAGCAATCTTGTGCATCCAATAAGTTCATTTGTGTCATTGGATGAACATTTAGGTCATTTTCGTCCTCCCTAGGCTTATTCTTGTCCAATTAGGGTTTTTAACCAATCTTGTGCATCCAATAGGTGTGTTTGTGTCATTGGATGAACATTTAGGTCAGTTTCGTCCTCCCTAGGCTTATTCTTATCCAATTAGGGTTTCTAACGAATCTTGTGCATCCAATAGGTGTATTTGTGTCATTGGATGAACATTTAGGTCATTTTCGTCCTCCCTAGGCTTATTCTTGTCCAATTTCGGTTTTTAACCAATCTTGTGCATCCAATATGTGTGTTTGTGTCATTGGATGAACATTTAGGTCATTTTCGTCCTCCCTAGGCTTATTCTTGTCCAATTAGGGTTTCTAACCAATCTTGTGCATCCAATAGGTGTATTTGTGTCATTGGATGAACATTTAGGTCATTTTCGTCCTTCCTAGGCTTATTCTTGTCTAATTAGGGTTTTTAAGCAATCTTGTGCTTCCAATAAGTTCATTTGTGTTATTGGATGAACATTTAGGTCATTTTCGTCCTTACTAGGCTTATTCTTTTCCAATTAGGGTTTTTAACCAATCTTGTGCATCCAATAGGTGTGTTTGTGTCATTGGATGAACATTTAGGTCAGTTTCGTCCTCCCTAGGCTTATTCTTGTCCAATTAGGGTGTTTAACGAATCTTGTGCATCCAATAGGTGTATTTGTGTCATTGGATGAACATTTAGGTCATTTTCGTCCTCCCTAGGCTTATTCTTGTCCAATTAGGGTTTTTAAGCAATCTTGTGCATCCAATAAGTTCATTTGTGTCATTGGATGAACATTTAGGTCATTTTCGTCCTCCCTAGGCTTATTCTTGTCCAATTAGGGTTTTTAAGCAATCTTGTGCATCCAATAAGTTCATTTGTGTCATTGGATGAACATTTAGGTCATTTTCGTCCTCCCTAGGCTTATACTTGTCGAATTAGGGTTTTTAACCAATCTTGTGCATCCAATAGGTGTATTTGTGTCATTGGATGAACATTTAGGTCATTTTCGTCCTCCCTAGGCTTATTCTTGTCCAATTAGGGTTTTTAAGCAATCTTGTGCATCCAATAAGTTCATTTGTGTCATTGGATGAACATTTAGGTCATTTTCGTCCTCCCTAGGCTTATTCTTGTCCTATTAGGGTTTTTAACCAATCTTGTGCATCCAATAGGTGTATTTGTGTCATTGGATGAACATTTAGGTCATTTTCGTCCTCCCTAGGCTTATTCTTGTCCAATTAGGGTTTTTAAGCAATCTTGTGCATCCAATAAGTTCATTTGTGTCATTGGATGAACATTTAGGTCATTTTCGTCCTCCCAAGGCTTATTCTTGTCCAATTAGAGTTTTTAACCAATCTTGTGCATCTAATAGGTGTGTTTGTGTCATTGGATGAACATTTAGGTCATTTTCGTCCTCCCTAGGCTTATTCTTGTCCAATTAGGGTTTTTAAGCAATCTTGTGCATCCAATAGGTGTGTTTGTGTCATTGGATGAACATTTAGGTCATTTTTGTCCTCCCTAGGCTTATTCTTGTCCAATTAGGGTTTCTAACCAATCTTGTGCATCCAATAGGTGTATTTGTGTCGTTGGATGAAAATTTAGGTCATTTTCGTCCTCCCTAGGCTTATTCTTGTCCAATTAGGGTTTATAAGCAATCTTGTGCATCCAATAGGTGTGTTTGTGTCATTGGATGAACATTTAGGTCATTTTCGTCTTCCCTAGTCTTATTCTTGTCCAATTAGGGTTTTAAGCAATCTTGTGCATCCAATAAGTTCATTTGTGTCATTGGATGAACATTTAGGTCATTTTCGTCCTCCCTAGGCTTATTCTTGTTCAATTAGGGTTTTTAACCAATCTTGTGCATCCAATAGGTGTGTTTGTGTCATTAGATGAACATTTAGGTCATTTTCATCCTCCCTAGGCTTATTGTTGTCCAATTAGGGTTTTTAAGCAATCTTGTGCATCCAATAAGTTCATTTGTGTCATTGGATTAAGATTTAATTCATTTTCGTCCTCCCTAGGCTTATTCTTGTTCAATTAGGGTTTCTAACCAATCTTGTGCATCCAATAGGTGTGTTTGTGTCAATGGATGAACATTTAGGTCATTTTCGTCATCCCTAGGCTTATTCTTGTCCAAGTAGGGTTTTTAAGCAATCTTGTGCATCCAATAGGTGTGTTTGTGTCATTGGATGAACATTTAGGTCATTTTCGTCCTCCCTAAGCTTATTCTTGTCCAATTAGGGTTTCTAACCAATCTTGTGCATCCAATAGGTGTATTTGTGTCAATGGATGAAAATTTAGGTCATTTTCGTCCTCCCTAGGCTTATTCTTGTCCAATTAGGGTTTATAAGCAATCTTGTGCATCCAATAGGTGTGTTTGTGTCATTGGATGAACATTTAGGTCATTTTCGTCTTCCCTAGTCTTATTCTTGTCCAATTAGGGTTTTAAGCAATCTTGTGCATCCAATAAGTTCATTTGTGTCATTGGATGAACATTTAGGTCATTTTCGTCCTCCCTAGGCTTATTCTTGTTCAATTAGGGTTTTTAACCAATCTTGTGCATCCAATAGGTGTGTTTGTGTCATTGGATGAACATTTAGGTCATTTTCGTCCTTCCTAGTCTTATTCTTGTCCAATTAGGGTTTTAAGCAATCTTGTGCATCCAATAAGTTCATTTGTGTCATTGGATGAACATTTAGGTCATTTTCGTCCTCCCTAGGCTTATTCTTGTCCAATTAGGGTTTCTAACCAAGCTTGTGCATCCAATAGGTGTGTTTGTGTCATTCGACGAACATTTAGGTCATTTTCGTCCTCCATAGTCTTATTCTTGTCCAATTAGGGTTTTAAGCAATCTTGTGCATCCAATAAGTTCATTTGTGTCATTGGATGAACATTTAGGTCATTTTCGTCCTCCGTAGGCTTATTTTTGTGCAATTAGGGTTTTTAACCAATCTTGTGCATCCAATAGGTGTGTTTGTGTCATTAGATGAACATTTAGGTCATTTTCATCCTCCCTAGGCTTATTGTTGTCCAATTAGGGTTTTTAACCAATCTTGTGCATCCAATAGGTGTGTTTGTGTCATTGGATGAACATTTAGGTCATTTTCGTCCTCCCTAGTTTTATTCTTGTCCAATTAGGGTTTTAAGCCAATCTTGTGCATCCAATAGGTGTGTTTGTGTCATTTGATGAACATTTAGGTCATTTTCGTCCTCCCTAGGCTTATTCTTATCCAATTAGGGTTTTAAGCAATCTTGTGCATCCAATAAGTTCATTTGCGTCATTGGATTAAGATTTAAGTCATTTTCGTCCTCCCTAGGCTTATTCTTGTCCAGTTAGGGTTTTTAACCAATCTTGTGCATCCAATAGGTGTGTTTGTGTCATTGGATGAACATTTAGGTCATTTTCGTCCTCCCTAGGCTTATTCTTGTCCAGTTAGGGTTTTTAAGCAATCTTGTGCATCCAATAAGTTCATTTTTGTCATTGGATGAACATTTAGGTCATTTTCGTCCTCCCTAGGCTTATTGTTGTCCAATTAGGGTTTTTAAGCAATCTTGTGCATCCAATAGGTGTGTTTGTGTCATTGGATGAACATTTAGGTCATTTTCGTCCTCTCTAGTCTTATTCTTGTCCAATTAGGGTTTTAAGCCAATCTTGTGCATCCAATAGGTGTGTTTGTGTCATTGGATGAACATTTAGGTCATTTTCGTCCTACCTAGGCTTATTCATGTCCAATTAGGGTTTCTAACCAATCTTGTGCATCCAATAGGTGTGTTTGTGTCATTGGATGAAAATTATGTCATTTTCGTCCTCTCTAGTCTTATTCTTGTCCAATTAGGGTTTTAAGCCAATCTTGTGCATCCAATAGGTGTGTTTGTGTCTTTGGATGAACATTTAGGTCATTTTCGTCCTCCCTAGGCTTATTCTTGTCCAATTAGGGTTTTTAACCAATCTTGTGCATCCAATAGGTGTGTTTGTGTCATTGGATGAACATTTAGGTCATTTTCGTCCTCTCTAGTCTTATTCTTGTCCAATTAGGGTTTTAAGCCAATCTTGTGCATCCAATAGGTGTGTTTGTGTCATTTGATGAACATTTAGGTCATTTTCGTCCTCCCAAGGCTTATTCTTATCCAATTACGGTTTTAAGCAATCTTGTGCATCCAATAAGTTCATTTGTGTCATTGGATTAAGATTTAAGTCATTTTCGTTCTCCCTAGGCTTATTCTTGTCGAGTTAGGGTTTTTAACCAATCGTGTGCATCCAATAGGTGTGTTTGTGTCATTGGATGAACATTTAGGTCATTTTCGTCCTCCCTAGGCTTATTCTTGTCCAATTAGGGTTTTTAAGCAATCTTGTGCATCCAATAAGTTCATTTGTGTCATTGGATGAACATTTAGGTCATTTTCGTCCTCCCTAGGCTTATTCTTGTCCAATTAGGGTTTTTAACCAATCTTGTGCATCCAATATGTTCATTTATGTCATTGGATGAACATTTAGGTCATTTTCGTCCTCCCTAGGCTTATTCTTGTCCAATTAGGGTTTTTAACCAATCTTGTGCATCCAATAAGTTCATTTGTGTCATTGGATGAACATTTAGGTCATTTTCGTCCTCCCTAGAATTATTCTCGTCCAATTAGGGTTTCTAACCAATCTTGTGCATCCAATAAGTTCATTTGTGTCATTGGATGAACATTTAGGTCATTTTCGTCCTCCCTAGGCTTATTCTTGTCCAATTAGGGTTTTTAACCAATCTTGTGCATCCAATAGGTGTGTTTGTGTCATTGGATGAACATTTAGGTCATTTTCGTCCTCCCTAGGCTTATTCTTGTAAAATTAGAATTTCTAACCAATCTTTTGCATCCAATAGGTGTATTTGTGTCATTGGATGAACATTTAGGTCATTTTCGTCCTCCCTAGGCTTATTCTTGTCCAATTAGGGTTTTTAAGCAATCTTGTGCATCCAATAAGTTCATTTGTGTCATTGGATGAACATTTAGGTCATTTTCGTCCTCCCTAGGCTTATTCTTGTCCAATTAGGGTTTCTAACCAATCTTTTGCATCCAATAGGTGTATTTGTGTCATTGGATGAACATTTAGGTCATTTTCGGCATCCCTAGTCTTATTCTTGTCCAATTAGGGTTTTAAGCAATCTTGTGCATCCAATAAGTTCATTTGTGTCATTGGATGAACATTTAGGTCATTTTCGTCCTCCCTAGGCTTATTCTTGTCCAATTAGGGTTTTTAAGCAATCTTGTGCATCCAATAAGTTCATTTGTGTCATTGGATGAACATTTAGGTCATTTTCGTCCTCCCTAGGCTTATTCTTGTCCAATTACGGTTTCTAACCAATCTTGTGCATCTAATAAGTTCATTTGTGTCATTGGATGAACATTTAGGTCATTTTCGTCCTCCCTAGGCTTATTCTTTTTCAATTAGGGTTTCTAACCAATCTTCTGCATCCAATAGGTGTGTTTGTGTCATTGGATGAACATTTAGGTCATTTTCGTCCTCCCTAGTCTTATTCTTGTCCAATTAGGGTTTATAAGCAATCTTGTGCATCCAATAAGTTCATTTGTGTCATTGGATGAACATTTAGGTCATTTTCGTCCTCCCTAGGCTTATTCTTGTCCAATTACGGTTTCTAACCAATCTTGTGCATCTAATAAGTTCATTTATGTCATTGGATGAACATTTAGGTCATTTTCGTCCTCCCTAGGCTTATTCTTTTTCAATTAGGGTTTCTAACCAATCTTGTGCATCCAATAGGTGTGTTTGTGTCATTTGATGAACATTTAGGTCATTTTCGTCCTCCCTAGTCTTATTCTTGTCCAATTAGGGATTATAAGCAATCTTGTGCATCCAATAAGTTCATTTGTGTCATTGGATGAACATTTAGGTCATTTTCGTCCTCCCTAGGCTTATTCTTGTCCAATTAGGGTTTTTAACCAATCTTGTGCATCCAATAGGTGTGTTTGTGTCATTGGAAGAACATTTAGGTCATTTTCGTCCTCCCTAGTCTTATTCTTGTCCAATTAGGGTTTTAAGCAATCTTGTGCATCCAATAAGTTCATTTGTGTCATTGGATGAACATTTAGGTCATTTTCGTCCTCCCTAGGCTTATTCTTGTCAAATTAGGGTTTTTAAGCAATCTTGTGCATCCAATAAGTTCATTTGTGTCATTGGATGAACATTTAGGTCATTTTCGTCCTCCCAAGGCTTATTCTTGTCTAATTAGGGTTTTTAACTAATCTTGTGCATCCAATAAGTTCATTTGTGCATTGGATGAACATTTAGGTCATTTTCGTCCTCCCTAGGCTTATTCTTGTCCAATTAGGGTTTTTAAGCAATCTTGTGCATCCAATAAGTTCATTTGTGTCATTGGATGAACATTTAGGTCATTTTCGTCCTCCCTAGGCTTATTCTTGTCCAATTAGGGTTTTTAACCAATCTTGTGCATCCAATAAGTTCATTTGTGTCATTAGATAAACATTTAGGTCATTTTCATCCTCCCTAGTGTTATTCTTGTCCAATTAGGGTTTTAAGCAATCTTGTGCATCCAATAAGTTCATTTGTGTCATTGGATGAACATTTAGGTCATTTTCGTCCTCCCTAGGCTTATTCTTGTCCAATTAGGGTTTTTAACCAATCTTGTGCATCCAATAGGTGTGTTTGTGTCATTGGATGAACATTTAGGTCATTTTCGTCCTTCCTAGTCTTATTCTTGTCCAATTAGGGTTTTAAGCAATCTTATGCATCCAATAAGTTCATTTGTGTCATTAGATGAACATTTAGGTTATTTTCGTCCTCACTAGGCTTAGTTTTGTGCAATTAGGGTTTTTTTTACCAATCTTGTGCATCCAATAGGTGTGTTTGTGTCATTAGATAAACATTTAGGTCATTTTCATCCTCCCTAGTGTTATTCTTGTCCAATTAGGGTTTTAAGCAATCTTGTGCATCCAATAAGTTCATTTGTGTCATTGGATGAACATTTAGGTCATTTTCGTCCTCCCTAGGCTTATTCTTGTTCAATTAGGGTTTTTAACCAATCTTGTGCATCCAATAGGTGTGTTTGTGTCATTAGATGAACATTTAGGTCATTTTCATCCTCCCTAGGCTTATTGTTGTCCAATTAGAGTTTTTAAGCAATCTTGTGCATCCAATAAGTTCATTTGTGTCATTGGATGAACATTTAGGTCATTTTCGTCCTCCCTAGGCTTATTCTTGTCCAATTAGGGTTTTTAACCAATCTTGTGCATCCAATAGGTGTGTTTGTGTCATTGGATAAACATTTAGGTCATTTTCGTCCTCTCTAGTCTTATTCTTGTCCAATTAGGGTTTTAAGCCAATCTTGTGCATCCAATAGGTGTGTTTGTGTCATTTGATGAACATTTAGGTCATTTTCGTCCTCCCAAGGCTTATTCTTATCCAGTTAGGGTTTTAAGCAATCTTGTGCATCCAATAAGTTCATTTGTGTCATTGGATTAAGATTTAAGTCATTTTCGTCCTCCCTAGGCTTATTCTTGTCCAATTAGGGTTTATAAGCAATCTTGTGCATCCAATAAGTTCATTTGTGTCATTGGATGAACATTTAGGTCATTTTCGTCCTCCCAAGGCTTATTCGTGTCCAATTATGGTTTTTAAGCAATCTTGTGCATCCAATAGGTGTGTTTGTGTCATTGGATTAAGATTTAAGTCATTTTCGTCCTCCCTAGGCTTATTCTTGTCCAATTAGGGTTTATAAGCAATCTTGTGCATCCAATAAGTTCATTTGTGTCATTGGATGAACATTTAGGTCATTTTCGTCTTCCCTAGTCTTATTCTTGTCCAATTAGGGTTTTAAGCAATCTTGTGCATCCAATAAGTTCATTTGTGTCATTGGATGAACATTTAGGTCATTTTCGTCCTCCCTAGGCTTATTCTTGTCAAATTAGGGTTTTTAAGCAATCTTGTGCATCCAATAAGTTCATTTGTTTCATTGATGAACATTTAGATCATTTTCGTCCTCCCAAGGCTTATTCTTATCCAATTAGGGCTTTAAGCAGTCTTGTGCATCCAATAAGTTCATTTGTGTCATTGGATTAAGATTTAAGTCATTTTCGTCCTCCCTAGGCTTATTCTTGTCCAATTAGGGTTTATAAGCAATCTTGTGCATCCAATAAGTTCATTTGTGTCATTGGATGAACATTTAGGTCATTTTCGTACTCCCTAGGCTTATTCTTGTCCAATTAGGGTTTCTAACCAATCTTGTGCATCCAATAAGTTAATTTGTGTCATTGGATGAACATTTAGGTCATTTTCGTCCTCCCTAGGCTTATTCTTGTCCAATTAGGGTTTTTAAGCAATCTTGTGCATCCAATAAGTTCATTTGTGTCATTGGATAAACATTTAGGTCATTTTCGTCCTCCCTAGGCTTATTGTTGTCCAATTAGGGTTTTTAACCAATCTTGTGCATCCAATAGGTGTGTTTGTGTCATTGGATGAACATTTAGGTCATTTTCGTCCTCCCTAGGCTTATTCTTGTCCAATTAGGGTTTCTAACCAATCTTGTGCATCCAATAGGTGTGTTTGTGTCATTGGATGAACATTTAGGTCATTTTCGTCTTCCCTAGGCTTATTCTTGTCCAATTAGGGTTTCTAACCAATCTTGTGCATCCAATAGGTGTGTTTGTGTCATTGGATGAACATTTAGGTCGTTTTCGTCCTCTCTAGGCTTATTCTTGTCCAATTAGGGTTTTTAAGCAATCTTGTGCATCCAATAAGTTCATTTGTGTCATTGGATGAACATTTAGGTCATTTTCGTCCTCCCTAGGCTTATTCTTGTCTAATTAGGGTTTTTAAGCAATCTTGTGCATCCAATAAGTTCATTTGTGTTATTGAATGAACATTTAGGTCATTTTCGTCCTCCCTAGGCTTATTCTTGTCCAATTAGGGTTTCTAACCAATCTTGTGCATCCAATAGGTGTATTTGTGTCATTGGATGAAAATTTAGGTTATTTTCGTCCTCCCTAGGCTTATTCTTGTCCAATTACGGTTTTTAACCAATCTTGTGCATCCAATAGGTGTGTTTATGTCATTGGATGAAAATTTAGGTTATTTTCGTCCTCCCTAGGCTTATTCTTGTCCAATTAGGGTTTTTAACCAATCTTGTGCATCCAATAGGTGTGTTTGTGTCATTGGATGAACATTTAGGTCATTTTCGTCCTCCCTAGGCTTATTCTTGTCCAATTAGGGTTTCTAACCAATCTTGTGCATCCCATAGGTGTATTTGTGTCATTGGATGAACATTTAGGTCATTTTCGTCCTCCCTAGGCTTATTCTTGTCCAATTAGGGTTTTTAACCAATCTTGTGCATCCAATAGGTGTGTTTGTGTCATTGGATGAACATTTAGGTCATTTTCGTCCTCCCTAGGCTTATTCTTGTCCAATTAGGGTTTCTAACCAATCTTGTGCATCCAATAAGTTCATTTGTGTCATTTGATGAACATTTAGGTCATTTTCGTCCTCCCTAGGCTTATTCTTGTCCAATTAGGGTTTTTAACCAATCTTGTGCATCCAATAGGTGTGTTTGTGTCATTGGATGAACATTTAGGTCATTTTCGTCCTCCTTAGGCTTATTCTTGTCCAATTAGGGTTTTTAACCAATCTTTTGCATCCAATAGGTGTGTTTGTGTCATTGGATGAACATTTAGGTCATTTTCGTCCTCCCTAGGCTTATTCTTGTCAAATTAGGGTTTCTAACCAATCTTTTGCATCCAATAGGTGTATTTGTGTCATTGGATGAACATTTAGGTCATTTTCGTCCTCCCTAGGCTTATTCTTGTCCAATTAGGGTTTCTAACCAATCTTGTGCATCCAATAGGTGTATTTGTGTCATTGGATGAACATTTACGTCATTTTCGTCCTCCCTAGGCTTATTCTTGTCCAATTAGGGTTTTTAAGCAATCTTGTGCATCCAATAAGTTCATTTGTGTCATTGGATGAACATTTAGGTCATTTTCGTCCTCCCTAGGCTTATTCTTGTCCAATTTGGGTTTTTAACCAATCTTGTGCATCCAATAGGTGTATTTGTGTCATTGGATGAACATTTAGGTCATTTTCGTCCTCCCTAGGCTTATTCTTGTCCAATTAGGGTTTTTAAGCAATCTTGTGCATCCAATAAGTTCATTTGTGTCATTGGATGAACATTTAGGTCATTTTCGTCCTCCCTAGGCTTATTCTTGTCCAATTAGGGTTTTTAACCAATCTTGTGCATCCAATAGGTGTAATTGTGTCATTGGATGAACATTTAGGTCATTTTCGTCCTCCCTAGGCTTATTCTTGTCCAATTAGGGTTTTTAAGCAATCTTGTGCATCCAATAAGTTCATTTGTGTCATTGGATGAACATTTAGGTCATTTTCGTCCTCCCTAGGCTTATTCTTGTCCAATTAGGGTTTTTAACCAATGTTGTGCATCCGATAAGTACATTTGTGTTATTGGATGAACATTTAGGTCATTTTCGTCCTCCCTAGGCTTATTCTTGTCCAATTAGGGTTTTTAAGCAATCTTGTGCATCCAATAAGTTCATTTGTGTCATTGGATGAACATTTAGGTCATTTTCGTCCTCCCTAGGCTTATTCTTGTCCAATTAGGGTTTCTAACCAATCTTTTGCATCCAATAGGTGTATTTATGTCATTGGATGAACATTTAGGTCATTTTCGTCCTCCCTAGGCTTATTCTTGTCCAATTAGGGTTTTTAAGCAATCTTGTGCATCCAATAAGTTCATTTGTGTCATTGGATGAACATTTAGGTCATTTTCGTCCTCCCTAGGCTTATTCTTGTCCAATTAGGGTTTTTAAGCAATCTTGTGCATCCAATAAGTTCATTTGTGTCATTGGATGAACATTTAGGTCATTTTCGTCCTCCCTAGGCATATTCTTGTCCAATTAGGGTTTTTACCCAATCTTATGCATCCAATAGGTGTATTTGTGTCATTGGATGAACATTTAGGTCATTTTCGTCCTCCCTAGGCTTATTCTTGTCCAATTAGGGTTTTTAAGCAATCTTGTGCATCCAATAAGTTCATTTGTGTCATTGGATGAACATTTACGTCATTTTCGTCCTCCCTAGGCTTAATCTTGTCCAATTAGGGTTTTTAACCAATCTTGTGCATCCAATAGGTGTGTTTGTGTCATTGGATGAACATTTAGGTCATTTTCGTCCTCCCTACGCTTATTCTTGTCCAATTAGGGTTTTTAACCAATCTTGTGCATCCAATAGGTGTGTTTGTGTCATTGGATGAACATTTAGTTCATTTTCGTCCTCCCTAGGCTTATTCTTGTCCAATTAGGGTTTTTAACCATTCTTGTGCATCCAATAAGTTCATTTGTGTCATTGGGTGAACATTTAGGTCATTTTCGTCCTCCCTAGGCTTATTCTTGTCCAATTAGGGTTTCTAACCAATGTTGTGCATCCAATAGATGTGTTTGTGTCATTGGATGAACATTTAGGTCATTTTGTCCTCCCTAGGCTTATTCTTGTCCAATTAGGGTTTTTAACCAATCTTGTGCATCCAATAGGTGTGTTTGTGTCATTGGATGAACATTTAGGTCATTTTCGTCCTCCCTAGGCTTATTCTTGTCCAATTAGGGTTTTTAACCAATCTTGTGCATCCAATAGGTGTGTTTGTGTCATCGGATGAACATTTAGGTCATTTTCGTCCTCCCTAGGCTTATTCTTGTCCAATTAGGGTTTATAAGCAATCTTGTGCATCCAATAAGTTCATTTGTGTCATTGGATGAACATTTAGGTCATTTTCGTCCTCCCTAGGCTTATTCTTGTCCAATTAGGGTTTCTAACCAGTCTTGTGCATCCAATATGTGTGTTTGTGTCAATGGATGAACATTTAGGTCATTTTCGTCCTCCCTAGGCTTATTCTTGTCAAATTAGGGTTTCTAACCAATCTTTTGCATCCAATAGGTGTATTTGTGTCATTGGATGAACATTTCATCCTCCCTAGGCTTATTCTTGTCAAATTAGGGTTTCTAACCAATCTTTTGCATCCAATAGGTGTATTTGTGTCATTGGATGAACATTTTGGTCATTTTCGTCCTCCCTAGGCTTATTCTTGTCCAATTAGGGTTTTTAACCAATCTTGTGCATCCAATAGGTGTGTTTGTGTCATTGGATGAACATTTAGGTCATTTTCGTCCTCCCTAGGCTTATTCTTGTCCAATTAGGGTTTTTAACCAATCTTGTGCATCCAATAAGTTCATTTGTGTCATTGGATAAACATTTAGGTCATTTTCGTCCACCCTAGGCTTATTCTTGTCCAATTAGGGTTTTTAACCAATCTTGTGCATCCAATAGGTTCATTTGTGTCATTGGATGAACATTTAGGTCATTTTCGTCCTCCCAAGGCTTATTCATGTCCAATTAGGTTTTTTAACCAATCTTGTGCATCCAATAAGTTCATTTGTGTCATTGGATGAACATTTAGGTCATTTTCGTCCTCCCTAGGTTTATTCTTGTCCAATTAGGTTTTTTAACCAATCTTGTGCATCCAATAAGTTCATTTGTGTCATTGGATGAACATTTAGGTCATTTTCGTGCCCCCTAGTCTTATTCTTGTCCAATTAGGGTTTTAAGCAATCTTGTGCATCAAATAAGTTCATTTGTGTCATTGGATGATCATTTAGGTCATTTTCGTCCTCCCTAGGCTTATTCTTGTCCAATTAGGGGTTTTAAGCAATCTTGTGCATCCAATAGGTGTGTTTGTGTCATTAGATGAACATTTAGGTCATTTTCATCCTCCCTAGGCTTATTGTTGTCCAATTAGGGTTATTAACCAATCTTGTGCATCCAATAGGTGTGTTTGTGTCATTGGATGAACATTTAGGTCATTTTCGTCCTCCCTAGGCTTATTCTTGTCCAATTAGGGTTTTTAACCAATCTTGTGCATCCAATAGGTGTATTTGTGTCATTGGATGAACATTTAGGTCATTTTCGCCCTCCCTAGGCTTATTCTTGTCCAATAAGGGTTTTAAGCAATCTTGTGCATCCAATAAGTTCATTTGTGTCATTGGATGAACATTTAGATCATTTTCGTCCTCCCAAGGCTTATTCTTGTCCAATTATGGTTTTTAACCAATCTTGTGCATCCAATAGGTGTGTTTGTGTCATTGGATGAAAATTTAGGTCATTTTCGTTCTCCCTAGGCTTATTCTTGTCCAATTAGGGTTTTTAACCAATCTTGTGCATCCAATAGGTGTGTTTGTGTCATTGGATGAACATTTAGGTCATTTTCGTCCTCCATTAGGCTTATTCTTGTCCAATTAGGGTTTCTAACCAATCTTGTGCATCCAATAGGTGTATTTGTGTCATTGGATGAAAATTTAGGTCATTTTCGTCCTCCCTAGGCTTATTCTTGTCTAATTAGGGTTTTTAAGCAATCTTGTGCTTCCAATAAGTTCATTTGTGTCATTGGAAGAACATTTAGGTCATTTACGTCCTCCCTAGGCTTATTCTTGTCCAATTAGGGTTTTTAACCAATCTTGTGCATCCAATAAGTTCATTTGTGTCATTTGATGAACATTTAGGTCATTTTCGTCCTCCCTAGGCTTATTCTTGTCCAATTAGGGTTTTTAACCAATCTTGTGCCTCCAATAAGTTCATTTGTGTCATTGGATGAACATTTAGGTCATTTTCGTCCTCCCTAGGCTTATTCTTGTCCAATTAGGGTTTTTAAGCAATCTTGTGAATCCAATATGTTCATTTGTTTCATTGGATGAACATTTAGGTCATTTTCGTCCTCCCTAGGCTCATTCTTGTTCAATTAGGGTTTCTAACCAATTTTGGGCATCCAATAGGTGTGTTTGTGTCATTGGATGAACATTTAGGTCATTTTCGTCCTCCCTAGGCTTATTCTTGTCCAATTAGGGTTTTTAACCAATCTTGTGCATCCAATAGGTGTATTTGTGTCATTGGATGAACATTTAGGTCATTTTCGTCCTCCCTAGGCTTATTCTTGTCCAATTAGGGTTTTTAAGCAATGTTGTGCATCCAATAAGTTCATTTGTGTCATTGGATGAACATTTAGGTCATTTTCGTCCTCCCTAGGCTTATTCTTGTCCAATTAGGGTTTTTAAGCAATCTTGTGCATCCAATAAGTTCATTTGTGTCATTGGATGAACATTTAGGTCATTTTCGTCCTCCCTAGGCTTATTCTTGTCCAATTAGGGTTTATAAGCAATCTTGTGCATCCAATAAGTTCATTTGTGTCATTGGATGAACATTTAGGTCATTTTCGTCCTCCCTAGGCTTATTCTTGTCCAATTAGGGTTTCTAACCAATCTTGTTTATCCAATAAGTTCATTTGTGTCATTGGATGAACATTTAGGTCATTTTCGTCCTCCCTAGGCTTATTCTTGTCCAATTAAGGTTTTTAACCAATCTTGTGCATCCAATAGGTGTGTTTGTGTCATTGGATGAACATTTAGATCATTTTCGTCCTCCCTAGGCTTATTCTTGTCCAATTAGGGTTTTTAACCAATCTTGTGCATCCAATAAGCTCATTTGTGTCATTGGATGAACATTTAGGTCATTTTCGTCCTCCCTAGGCTTATTCTTGTCCAATTAGGGTTTTTAAGCAATCTTGTGCATCCAATAAGTTCATTTGTGTCATTGGATGAACATTTAGGTCATTTTCGTCCTCCCTAGGCATATTCTTATCTTATTAGGGTTTTTAACCAATCTTGTGCATCCAATAAGTTAATTTGTGTCATTGGATGAACATTTAGGTCATTTTCGTCCTCCCTAGGCTTATTCTTGTCCAATTAGGGTTTTTAACCAATCTTGTGCATCCAATAGGTGTGTTTGTGTCATTGGATGAACATTTAGGTCATTTTCGTCCTCCCTAGGCTTATTCTTGTCCAATTAGGGTTTTTAACCAATCTTGTGCATCCAATAGGTGTGTTTGTGTCATTGGATGAACATTTAGGTCATTTTCGTCCTCCCTAGGCTTATTCTTGTCCAATTAGGGTTTTAAACCGATCTTGTGCATCCAATAAGTTCATTTGTGTCATTGGATTAACATTTAGGTCATTTTCGTCCTTCCTAGGCTTATTCTTGTCCGATTAGGGTTTCTAACCAATCTTGTGCATTCAATAGGTGTGTTTGTGTCATTGGATGAACATTTAGGTCATTTTCGTCCTCCCTAGTCTTATTCTTGTCCAATTAGGGTTTTTAACCAATCTTGTGCATCCAATAAGTTCATTTGTGTCATTGGATTAACATTTAGGTTATTTTCGTCCTCCCTAGGCTTATTCTTGTCCAATTAGGGTTTTTAACCAATCTTGTGCATCCAATAAGTTGAGTTGTGTCATTGGATTAACATTTAGGTCATTTTCGTCCTCCCTAGGCTTATTCTTGTCCAATTAGGGTTTTTAACCAATCTTGTGCATCCAATAAGTTGAGTTGTGTCATTGGATTAACATTTAGGTCATTTTCGTCCTCCCTAGGCTTATTCTTGTCCAATTAGGGTTTTTAACCAATCTTGTGCATCCAATAGGTGTGTTTGTGTCATTGGACGATAAATTAGGTCATTTTCGTCCTCCATAGGCTTATTCTTGTCCAATTAGGGTTTTTAACCAATCTTGTGCATCCAATAGGCGTGTTTTTGTCATTGGATGATCAATTAGGTCATTTTCGTCCTCCCTAGGCTTTTTCTTGTCCAATTAGGGTTTTTAACCAATCTTGTGCATCCAATAAGTTGAGTTGTGTCATTGGATTAACATTTAGGTCATTTTCGTCCTCCCTAGGCTTATTCTTGTCCAATTAGGGTTTTTAACCAATCTTGTGCATCCAATAAGTTGAGTTGTGTCATTGGATTAACATTTAGGTCATTTTCGTCCTCCCTAGGCTTATTCTTGTCCAATTAGGGTTTTTAACTAATCTTGTGCATCCAATAACTTTGTTTGTGTCCTTGAATTAATATTTAGGTCATTTTCGTCCTCCCTAGGCATATTCTTGTCCAATTAGGGTTTTTAACCAATCTTGTGCTTCCAATAGGTTTGTTTGTGTCATTGAATGATCAATTAGGTCATTTTGGTCCTCCCTAGGCTTATTCTTGTCCAATTAGGGTTTTTAACCAATCCTGTGCATCCAATAGGTGTGTTTGTGTCATTGGATGATCAATTAGGTCATTTTCGTCCTCCCTAGGCTTATTCTTGTCCAATTAGGGTTTTTAACCAATCTTGTGCATCCAATAAGTTCATTTGTGTCATTGGGTGAACATTTAGGTCATTTTCGTCCTCCCTAGGCTTATTCTTGTCCAATAAGGGTTTCTAACCAATCTTGTGCATCCAATAGGTGTGTTTGTGTCATTGGATGAACATTTAGGTCATTTTCGTCCTCCCTAGGCTTATTCTTGTCCAATTAGGGTTTCTAACCAATCTTGTGCATCCAATAGGTGTATTTGTGTCATTGGGTGAACATTTAGGTCATTTTCGTCCTCCCTAGGCTTATTCTTGTCCAATTAGGGTTTTTAAGCAATCTTGTGCATCCAATAAGTTCATTTGTGTCATTGGATGAACATTTAGGTCATTTTCGTCCTCCCTAGGCATATTCTTGTCCAATTAGGATTTTTAACCAATCTTGTGCATCCAATAGGTGTATTTGTGTCATTGGATGAACATTTAGGTCATTTTCGTCCTCCCTAGGCTTATTCTTGTCCAATTAGGGTTTTTAAGCAATCTTGTGCATCCAATAAGTTCATTTGTGTCATTGGATGAACATTTAGGTCATTTTCGTCTTCCCTAGGCTTATTCTTGTCCAATTAGGGTTTATAAGCAATCTTGTGCATCCAATAGGTGTGTTTGTGTCATTGGATAAGCATTTAGGTCATTTTCGTCTTCCCTAGTCTTATTCTTGTCCAATTAGGTTTTTAAGCAATCTTGTGCATCCAATAAGTTCATTTGTGTCATTGGATGAACATTTAGGTCATTTTCGTCGTCCCTAGGCTTATTCTTGTCCAATTAGGGTTTTTAAGCAATCTTGTGCATCCAATAAGTTCATTTGTGTCATTGGATGAACATTTAGATCATTTTCGTCCTCCCTAGGCTTATTATTGTCCAATTAGGGTTTCTAACCAATATTGTGCATCCAATAGGTGTGTTTGTGTCATTGGATGAACATTTAGGTCATTTTCGTCCTCCCTAGTCTTATTCTTGTCCAATTAGGGTTTTAAGCAATCTTGTGCATCCAATAAGTTCATTTGTGTCATTGGATTAAGATTTAAGTCATTTTCGTCCTCCCTAGGCTTATTCTTGTTCAATTAGGGTTTCTAACCAATCTTGTGCATCCAATAGGTGTGTTTGTGTCATTGGATGAACATTTAGGTCATTTTCAACCTCCCTAGTCTTATTCTTGTCCAATTAGGGTTTTAAGCAATCTTGTGCATCCAATAAGTTCATTTGTGTCATTGGATGAACATTTAGGTCATTTTCGTCCTCCCTAGGCTTATTCTTGTCCAATTAGGGTTTATAAGCAATCTTGTGCATCCAATAAGTTCATTTGTGTCATTGGATGAACATTTAGGTCATTTTCGTCCTCCCTAGGCTTATTCTTGTCCAATTAGGGTCTCTAACCAATCTTGTGCATCCAATAAGTTCATTTGTGTCATTGGATGAACATTTAGGTCATTTTCGTCCTCCCTAGGCTTATTCTTGTCCAATTAGGGTTTTTAACCAATCTTGTGCATCCAATAGGTGTGTTTGTGTCATTGGATGAACATTTAGGTCATTTTCGTCCTACCTAGGCTTATTCTTGTCCAATTAGTGTTTCTAACCAATCTTGTGCATCAAATAGTTGTATTTGTGTCATTGGATGAACATTTAGGTCATTTTCGTCCTCCCTAGGCTTATTCTTGTCCAATTAGGGTTTTTAAGCAATCTTGTGCATCCAATAAGTTCATTTGTGTCATTGGATGAACATTTAGGTCATTTTCGTCCTCCCTAGGCTTATTCTTGTCCAATTAGGGTTTTTAACCAATGTTGTGCATCCGATAAGTACATTTGTGTTATTGGATGAACATTTAGGTCATTTTCGTCCTCCCTAGGCTTATTCTTGTCCAATTAGGGTTTTTAAGCAATCTTGTGCATCCAATAAGTTCATTTGTGTCATTGGATGAACATTTAGGTCATTTTCGTCCTCCCTAGGCGTATTCTTGTCCAATTAGGGTTTTTAAGCAATCTTGTGCATCCAATAAGTTCATTTGTGTCATTTGATGAACATTTAGGTCATTTTCGTCCTCCCTAGGCTTATTCTTGTTCAATTAGGGTTTCTAACCGATCTTGTGCATCCAATAGGTGTGTTTGTGTCATTGGATGAACATTTAGGTCATTTTCGTCCTCCCTAGGCTTATTCTTGTCCAATTAGGGGTTTTAACCAATCTTGTGTATCCAATAAGTTCATTTGTGTCATTGGATAAACATTTAGGTCATTTTCGTCCACCCTAGGCTTATTCTTGTCCAATTAGGGTTTTTAACCAATCTTGTGCATCCAATAAGTTCATTTGTGTCATTGGATGAACATTTAGGTCATTTTCGTCCTCCCAAGGCTTATTCTTGTCCAATTAGGGTTTTTAAGCAATCTTGTGCATCCAATAAGTTCATTTGTATCATTGGATGAACATTTAGGTCATTTTCGTCCTCCTTAGGCTTATTCTTGTCCAATTAGGGTTTTTAACCAATCTTGTGCATCCAATAGGTGTGTTTGTGTCATTGATTGAACATTTAGGTCATTTTCGTCCTCCCTAGGCTTATTCTTGTCCAATTAGGGTTTTTAACCAATCTTGTGCATCCAATAAGTTCATTTGTGTCATTGGATAAACATTTAGGTCATTTTCGTCCACCCCAGGCTTATTCTTGTCCAATTAGGGTTTTTAACAAATCTTGTGCCTCCAATAAGTTCATTTGTGTCATTGGATGAACATTTAGGTCATTTTCGTCCTCCCAAGGCTTATTCTTGTCCAATTAGGGTTTTTAACCAATCTTGTGCATCCAATAAGTTCATTTGTGTCATTGGATGAACATTTAGGTCATTTTCGTCCTCCCTAGGCTTATTCTTGTCCAATTAGGGTTTTTAAGCAATCTTGTGAATCCAATAAGTTCATTTGTTTCATTGGATGAACATTTAGGTCATTTTCGTCCTCCCTAGGCTTATTCTTGTTCAATTAGGGTTTCTAACCAATCTTGTGCATCCAATAGGTGTGTTTGTGTCATTGGATGAACATTTAGGTCATTTTCGTCCTCCCTAGTCTTATTCTTGTCTAATTAGGGTTTATAAACAATCTTGTGCATCCAATAAGTTCATTTGTGTCATTGGATGAACATTTAGGTCATTTTCGTCCTCCCTAGGCTTATTCTTGTCCAATTAGAGTTTTTAAGCAATCTTGTGCATCCAATAAGTTCATTTGTGTCATTGGATGAACATTTAGATCATTTTCTTCCTCCCTAGGCTTATTCTTGTCCAATTAGGGTTTCTAACCAATCTTGTGCATCCAATAGGTGGGTTTGTGTTATTGGATGAACATTTAGGTCATTTTCGTCCTCCGTAGTCTTATTCTTGTCCAAGTAGGGTTTTAAGCAATCTTGTGCATCCAATAAGTTCATTTGTGTCATTGGATGAACATTTAGATCATTTTCGTCCTCCCAGGGCTTATTCTTGTCCAATTATGGTTTTTAACCAATCTTGTGCATCCAATAGGTGTGTTTGTGTCATTGGATGAAAATTTAGGTCATTTTCGTTCTCCCTAGGCTTATTCTTGTCCAATTAGGGTTTTTAACCAATCTTGTGCATCCAATAGGTGTGTTTGTGTCATTGGATGAACATTTAGGTCATTTTCGTCCTCCATTAGGCTTATTCTTGTCCAATTAGGGTTTCTAACCAATCTTGTGCATCCAATAGGTGTATTTGTGTCATTGGATGAAAATTTAGGTCATTTTCGTCCTCCCTAGGCTTATTCTTGTCTAATTAGGGTTTTTAAGCAATCTTGTGCTTCCAATAAGTTCATTTGTGTCATTGGATGAACATTTAGGTCATTTATGTCCTCCCTAGGCTTATTCTTGTCCAATTAGGGTTTTTAACCAATCTTGTGCATCCAATAAGTTCATTTGTGTCATTTGATGAACATTTAGGTCATTTTCGTCCTCCCTAGGCTTATTCTTGTCCAATTAGGGTTTTTAACCAATCTTGTGCCTCCAATAAGTTCATTTGTGTCATTGGATGAACATTTAGGTCATTTTCGTCCTCCCTAGGCTTATTCTTGTCCAATTAGGGTTTTTAAGCAATCTTGTGAATCCAATATGTTCATTTGTTTCATTGGATGAACATTTAGGTCATTTTCGTCCTCCCTAGGCTTATTCTTGTTCAATTAGGGTTTCTAACCAATTTTGGGCATCCGATAGGTGTGTTTGTGTCATTGGATGAACATTTAGGTCATTTTCGTCCTCCCTAGTCTTATTCTTGTCCAATTAGGGTTTTAAGCAATCTTGTGCATCCAATAAGTTCATTTGTGTCATTGGATGAACATTTAGGTTATTTTCGTCCTCACTAGGCTTAGTTTTGTGGAATTAGGGTTTTTAACCAATCTTGTGCATCCAATAGGTGTGTTTGTGTCAATAGATGAACATTTAGGTCATTTTCATCCTCCCAAGGCTTATTGTTGTCCAATTAGGGTTTTTAACCAATCATGTGCATCCAATAGGTGTGTTTGTGTCATTGGATGAACATTTAGGTCATTTTCGTCCTCCCTAGTCTTATTCTTGTCCAATTAGGGTTTTAAGCAATCTTGTGCATCCAATAAGTTCATTTGTGTAATTGGATAAAGATTTAAGTCATTTTCGTCCTCCCTAGGCTTATTCTTGTTCAATTAGGGTTTCTAACCAATCTTGTGCATCCAATAGGTGTGTTTGTGTCATTGGATGAACATTTAGGTCATTTTCGTCCTCCCTAGGCTTATTTTTGTGCAATTAGGGTTTTTAACCAATCTTGTGCATCCAATAGGTGTGTTTGTGTCATTGGATGAAGAATTAGGTCATTTTCCTCCTCCTAGGCTTATTGTTGTCCAATTAGGGTTTTTAAGCAATCTTGTGCATCCAATAAGTTCATTTGTGTCATTGGATGAAGAATTAGGTCATTTTCCTCCTCCTAGGCTTATTGTTGTCCAATTAGGGTTTTTAAGCAATCTTGTGCATCCAATAAGTTTATTTGTGTCATTGGATGTACATTTGGATCATTTTCGTCCTCCCTAGGCTTATTCTTGTCCAATTAGGGTTTTTAACCAATCTTGTTCATCCAATAAGTTCATTTGTGTCATTGGATGAACATTTAGGTCATTTTCTTCCACCCTAGGCTTATTCTTGTCCAATTAGGGTTTTTAACCAATCTTGTGCTTACAATAAGTTCATTTAGGTCATTTTCATCCTCCCTAGGCTTATTATTCTTGTCCAATTAGGGTTTCTAACCAATCTTGTATATCCAATAGGTGGGTTTGTGTCATTGGATGAACATTTAGGTCATTTTCGTCTTCCCTAGTCTTATTCTTGTCCAAGTAGGGTTTTAAGCAATCTTGTGCATCCAATAAGTTCATTTGTGTCATTGGATGAACATTTAGGTCATTTTCGTCCTCCCTAGGCTTATTTTTGTGCAATTAGGGTTTTTAACCAATCTTGTGCATCCAATAGGTGTGTTTGTGTCATTGGATGAACATTTAGGTCATTTTCGTCCTCCCTAGTCTTATTCTTGTCCAATTAGGGTTTTAAGCAATCTTGTGCATCCAATAAGTTCATTTGTGTAATTGGATTAAGATTTAAGTCATTTTCGTCCTCCCTAGGCTTATTCTTGTTCAATTAGGGTTTCTAACCAATCTTGTGCATCCAATAGGTGTGTTTGTGTCATTGGATGAACATTTAGGTCATTTTCGTCCTCCCTAGTCTTATTCTTGTCCAATTAGGGTTTTAAGCAATCTTGTGCATCCAATAAGTTCATTTGTGTCATTGGATGAACATTTAGGTCATATTTCGTCCTCCCTAGGCTTATTCTTGTCCAATTAAGGTTTTTAAGCATTCTTGTGCATCCAATAAGTTCATTTGTGTCATTGGATGAACATTTAGGTCATTTTCGTCCTTCCTAGGCTTATTCTTGTCCAATTAGGGTTTTAAGCAATCTTGTGCATCCAATAAGTTCATTTGTGTCATTGGATGAACATTTAGGTCATTTTTCGTCCTCCCTAGGCTAATTCTTGTCCAATTAGGGTTTTTAACAAATCTTGTGCATCCAATAAGTTCATTTGTGTCATTGGATGAACATTTAGGTCATTTTCGTCCTCCCAAGGCTTATTCTTGTCCAATTAGGGTTTTTAACCAATCTTGTGCATCCAATAAGTTCATTTGTGTCATTGGATGAACATTTAGGTCATTTTCGTCCTCCCTAGGCTTATTCTTGTCCAATTAGGGTTTTTAAACAATCTTGTGCATCCAATAAGTTCATTTGTGTCATTGGATGAACATTTAGATCATTTTCGTCTTCCCTAGGCTTATTCTTGTCCAATTAGGGTTTCTAACCTATCTTGTGCATCCAATAGGTGTGTTTGTGTCTCATTGGATGAACATTTAGGTCATTTTCGTCCTCCCTAGTCTTATTCTTGTCCAATTAGGGTTTAAAGCAATCTTGTGCATCCAATAAGTTCATTTGTGTCATTGGATTAAGATTTAAGTCATTTTCGTCCTCCCTAGGCTTATTCTTGTTCAATTAGGGTTTCTAACCAATCTTGTGCATCCAATAGGTGTGTTTGTGTCATTGGATGAACATTTAGGTCATTTTCGTCCTCCCTAGTCTTATTCTTGTCCAATTAGGGTTTTAAGCAATCTTGTGCATCCAATAAGTTCATTTGTGTCATTGGATGAACATTTAGGTCATTTTCGTCCTCCCTAGGCTTATTCTTGTCCAATTAGGGTTTTTAAGCAATCTTGTGCATCCAAAAAGTTCATTTGTGTCATTGGATGAAGATTTAGGTCATTTTCGTCCTCCCTAGGCTTATTCTTGTCCAATTAGGGTTTCTAACCAATCTTTTGCATCCAATAGGTGTGTTTGTGTCATTGGATGAACATTTAGGTCATTTTCGTCCTCCCTAGTCTTATTCTTGTCCAATTAGGGTTTTAAGCAATCTTGTGCATCTAATAAGTTCATTTGTGTCATTGGATGAACATTTAGGTCATTTTCGTCGTCCCTAGTCTTATTCTTGTCCAATTAGGGTTTTAAGCCAATCTTGTGCATCCAATAGGTGTGTTTGTGTCATTTGATGAACATTTAGGTCATTTACGTCCTCCCAAGGCTTCTTCTTATCCAATTAGGGTTTTAAGCAATCTTGTGCATCCAATAAGTTCATTTGTGTCATTGGATTAAGATTTAAGTCATTTTCGTCCTCCCTAGGCTTATTCTTGTCCAGTTAGGGTTTTTAACCAATCTTGTGCATCCAATAGGTGTGTTTGTGTCATTGGATGACATTTAGGTCATTTTCGTCCTCCCTAGGCTTATTCTTGTCCAATTAGGGTTTTTAACCAATCTTGTGCATCCAATAAGGTCATTTGTGTCATTGGATGAACATTTAGGTCATTTTCGACCTCATTAGGCTTATTCTTGTCCAGTTAGGGTTTTTAACCATTTTTGTGCATCCAATAGGCGTATTTGTGTCACTGGATGAACATTTAGGTCATTTTCGTCCTCCCAATGCTTATTCGTGTCCAATTAGGGTTTTTAACCAATCTTGTGCATCCAATAAGTTAATTTGTGTCATTGGATGAACATTTAGGTCATTTTCGTCCTCCCAAGGCTTATCCTTGTCCAATTAGGGGTTTTAACCAATCTTGAGCATCCAATAGGTGTGTTTGTGTCATTGGATGAACATTTAGGTCATTTTCGTCCTCCCTAGTCTTATTCTTGTCCAATTAGGGTTTTAAGCAATCTTGTGCATCCAATAAGTTCATTTGTGTCATTGGATGAACATTTAGGTCATTTTCGTCCTCCCTAGGCTTTTTATTGTCCAATTAGGGTTTTTAAGCAATCTTGTGCATCCAATAAGTTCATTTGTGTCATTGGATGAACATTTAGGTCATTTTTATCCTCCCTAGGCTTATTCTTGTCCAATTAGGGTTTCTAACCAATCTTGTGCATCCAATAGGTGTGTTTGTGTCATTGGATGAACATTTAGGTCATTTTCGTCCTCCCTAGTCTTATTCTTGTCCAATTAGGGTTTTAAGCAATCTTGTGCATCCAATAAGTTCATTTGTGTCATTGGATGAATAGTTAGGTCATTTTCGTCCTCCCTAGGCTTATTCTTGTCCAATTAGGGTTTTTAACCAATCTTGTGCATCCAATGGGTGTGTTTGTGTCATTGGATGAACATTTAGGTCATTGTCGTCCTCCCTAGGCTTATTGTTGTCAAATTAGGGTTTTTAACCAATCATGGGCATCCAATAAGTTCATTTGTGTCATTGGATGAACACTTAGGTCATTTTCGTTCTCCCTAGGCTTATTCTTGTCCAATTAGGGTTTCTAACCAATCTTGTGCATCCAATAGGTGTGTTTGTGTCATTGGATGAACATTTAGGTCATTTTCGTCCTCCCTAGTCTTATTCTTGTCCAATTAGGGTTTTAAGCAATCTTGTGCATCCAATAAGTTCATTTGTGTCATTGGATGAATATTTAGGTCATTTTCATCCTCCCTAGGCATATTCTTGTCCAATTATGGTTTCTAACCAATCTTGTGCATCCAATAGGTGTGTTTGTGTCATTGGATGAACATTTAGGTCATTTTCGTCCTCCCTAGTCTTATTCTTGTCCAATTAGGGTTTTAAGCAATCTTGTGCATCCAATAAGTTCATTTGTGTCATTGGATGAACATTTAGGTCATTTTCGTCCTCCCTAGTCTTATTCTTGTCCAATTAGGGTTTTAAGCCAATCTTTTGCATCCAATAGGTGTGTTTGTGTCATTTGATGAACATTTAGGTCATTTTCGTCCTCCCAAGGCTTATTCTTATCCAATTAGGGTTTTAAGCAATCTTGTGCATCCAATAAGTTCATTTGTGTCATTGGATTAAGATTTAAGTCATTTTCGTCCTCCCTAGGCTTATTCTTGTCCAATTAGGGTTTATAAGCAATCTTGTGCATCCAATAAGTTCATTTGTGTCATTGGATGAACATTTAGGTCATTTTCGTCCTCCCTAGGCTTATTGTTGTCCAATTAGGGTTTTTAACCAATCTTGTGCGTCCAATAGGTGTGTTTCTGTCATTGGATGAACATTTAGGTCATTTTCGTCCTCTCTAGTCTTATTCTTGTCCAATTAGGGTTTTAAGCCAATCTTGTGCATCCAATAGGTGTGTTTGTGTCATTTGATGAACATTTAGGTCATTTTCGTCCTCCCAAGGCTTATTCTTATCCAATTAGGGTTTTAAGCAATCTTGTGCATCCAATAAGTTCATTTGTGTCATTGGATTAAGATTTAAGTCATTTTCGTCCTCCCTAGGCTTATTCTTGTCCAATTAGGGTTTATAAGCAATCTTGTGCATCCAATAAGTTCATTTGTGTCATTGGATGAACATTTAGGTCATTTACGTCCTCCCTAGGATTATTCTTGTCCAATTAGGGTTTCTAACCAATCTTGTGCATCCAATAAGTTCATTTGTGTCATTGGATGAACATTTAGGTCATTTTCATCCTCCCTAGGCTTATTCTTGTCCAATTAGGGTTTTTAACCAATCTTGTGCATCCAATAGGTGTGTTTGTGTCATTGGATGAACATTTAGGTCATTTTCGTCCTCCCTAGGCTTATTCTTGTCCAATTAGGGTTTCTAACAAATCTTGTGCATCCAATAGGTGTATTTGTGTCATTGGATGAAAATTTAGGTCATTTTCGTCCTCCCTAGGCTTATTCTTGTCTAACTATGGGTTTTAAGCAATCTTGTGCATCCAATAAGTTCATTTGTGTCATTGGATGAACATTTAGGTCATTTTTGTCCTCCCTAGGCTTATTCTTGTCCAATTATGGTGTTTAACCAATCTTGTGCATCTAATAGGTGTGTTTGTGTCATTGGATGAACATTTAGGTCATTTTCGTCCTCCCTAGGCTTATTCTTGTCCAATTAGGGTGTCTCACCAATCTTGTGCATCCAATAAGTTCATTTGTGTCATTGGATGAACATTTAGGTCATTTTCGTCCTCCCTAGGCTTATTCTTGTCTAATTAGGGTTTTTAACCAATCTTGTGCATCCAATAGGTGTGTTTGTTTCATTGGATAAACATTTAGGTCATTTTCGTCCACCCTAGGCTTATTCTGGTCCAATTAGGGTTTTTAACCAATCTTGTGCATCCAATAGGTTCATTTGTGTCATTGGATGAACATTTAGGTCATTTTCTTCCTCCCAAGGCTTATTCTTGTCCAATTAGGGTTTTTAACCAATCTTGTGCATCCAATAAGTTCATTTGTTTCATTGGATGAACATTTAGGTCATTTTCGTCCTCCCTAGGCTTATTCTTGTCCAATTAGGGTTTTTAACCAATCATGTGCATCCAATAGGTATATTTGTGTCATTGGATGAACATTTAGGTCATTTTCGTCCTCCCTAGGCTTATTCTTGTCCAATTAGGGTTTTTAAGCAATCTTGTGCATCCAATAAGTTCATTTGTGTCATTGGATGAACATTTAGGTCATTTTCGTCCTCCCTAGGCTTATTATTGTTCAATTAGGGTTTCTAACCAATCTTGTGCATCCAATAGGTGTGTTTGTGTCATTGGATGAACATTTAGGTTATTTTCGTCCTCACTAGGCTTAGTTTTGTGCAATTAGGGTTTTTAACCAATCTTGTGCATCCAATAGATGTGTTTGTGTCATTAGATGAACATTTAGGTCATTTTCATCCTCCCTAGGCTTATTGTTGTCCAATTAGGGTTTTTAACCAATCTTGTGCATCCAATAGGTGTGTTTGTGTCATTGGATGATCATTTAGGTTATTTTCGTCCTCCCTAGGCTTATTCTTTTTCAATTAGAGTTTCTAACCAATCTTGTGCCTCCAATAGGTGTGTTTGTGTCATTGGATGAACATTTAGGTCATTTTCGTCCTCCCTAGTCTTATTCTTGTCCAATTAGGGTTTTAAGCAATCTTGTGCATCGAATAAGTTCATTTGTGTCGTTGGATGAACATTTAGGTTATTTTCGTCTTCACTAGGCTTATTCTTGTCCAATTAGGGTTTATATGTAATCTTGTGCATCCAATAAGTTCATTTGTGTCATTGGATGAACATTTAGGTCATTTTCGTCCTCCCTAGGCTTATTCTTGTCCAATTAGGGTTTATAAGCAATCTTGTGCATCCAATAAGTTCATTTGTGTCATTGGATGAACATTTAGGTCATTTTCGTCCACCCTAGGCTTATTCTTGTCCAATTAGGGTTTTTAACCAATCTTGTGCATCCAATAAGTTCATTTGTGTCCTTGGATGAACATTTAGGTCATTTTCGTCCTCCCTAGGCTTATTCTTGTCCAATTAGGGTTTTTAACCAATCTTGTGCATCCAATAGGTGTGTTTGTGTCATTGGATGAACATTTAGGTCATTTTCGTCCTCTCTAGTCTTATTCTTGTCCAATTAGGGTTTTTAGCCAATCTTGTGCATCCAATAGGTGTGTTTGTGTCATTTGATGAACATTTAGGTCATTTTCGTCCTCCCAAGGCTTATTCTTATCCAATTAGGGTTTTAAGCAATCTTGTGCATCCAATAAGTTCATTTGTGTCATTGGATTAAGATTTAAGTCATTTTCGTCCTCCCTAGGCTTATTCTTGTCCAATTAGGGTTTATAAGCAATCTTGTGCATCCAATAAGTTCATTTGTGTCATTGGATGAACATTTAGGTCATTTTCGTCCTCCCTAGGCTTATTGTTGTCCAATTAGGGTTTTTAACCAATCTTGTGCGTCCAATAGGTGTGTTTCTGTCATTGGATGAACATTTAGGTCATTTTCGTCCTCTCTAGTCTTATTCTTGTCCAATTAGGGTTTTAAGCCAATCTTGTGCATCCAATAGGTGTGTTTGTGTCATTTGATGAACATTTAGGTCATTTTCGTCCTCCCAAGGCTTATTCTTATCCAATTAGGGTTTTAAGCAATCTTGTGCATCCAATAAGTTCATTTGTGTCATTGGATTAAGATTTAAGTCATTTTCGTCCTCCCTAGGCTTATTCTTGTCCAATTAGGGTTTATAAGCAATCTTGTGCATCCAATAAGTTCATTTGTGTCATTGGATGAACATTTAGGTCATTTACGTCCTCCCTAGGATTATTCTTGTCCAATTAGGGTTTTTAACCAATCTTGTGCATCCAATAGGTGTGTTTGTGTCATTGGATGAACATTTAGGTCATTTTCGTCCTCCCTAGGCTTATTCTTGTCAAATTAGGGTTTTTAACCAATCTTGTGCATCCAATAGGTGTGTTTGTGTCATTGGATGAACATTTAGGTCATTTTCGTCCTCCCTAGGCTTATTCTTGTCCAATTAGGGTTTTTAACCAATCTTGTGCATCCAATAAGTTCATTTGTTTCATTGGATAAACATTTAGGTCATTTTCGTCCACCCTAGGTTTATTCTGGTCCAATTAGGGTTTTTAACCAATCTTGTGCATCCAATAGGTTCATTTGTGTCATTGGATGAACATTTAGGTCATTTTCTTCCTCCCAAGGCTTATTCTTGTCCAATTAGGGTTTTTAACCAGTCTTGTGCATCCAATAAGTTCATTTGTTTCATTGGATGAACATTTAGGTCATTTTCGTCCTCCCTAGGCTTATTCTTGTCCAATTAGGGTTTTAAGCAATCTTGTGCATCCAATAAGTTCATTTGTGTCATTGGATGAACATTTAGGTTATTTTCGTCCTCACTAGGCTTAGTTTTGTGCAATTAGGGTTTTTAACCAATCTTGTGCATCCAATAGGTGTGTTTGTGTCAATAGATGAACATTTAGGTCATTTTCATCCTCCCAAGGCTTATTGTTGTCCAATTAGGGTTTTTAACCAATCATGTGCATCCAATAGGTGTGTTTGTGTCATTGGATGAACATTTAGGTCATTTTCGTCCTCCCTAGTCTTATTCTTGTCCAATTAGGGTTTTAAGCAATCTTGTGCATCCAATAAGTTCATTTTTGTCATTGGATGAACATTTAGGTCATTTTCGTCCTCCCTAGGCTTATTGTTGTCCAATTAGGGTTTTAAGCAATCTTGTGCATCAAATAAGTTCATATGTGTCATTGGATGAACATTTAGGTCATTTTCGTCCTCCCTAGGCTTATTCTTGTCCAATTAGGGTTTTTAACCAATCTTGTGCATCCAATAAGTTCATTTGTGTCGTTGGATGAACATTTAGGTCATTTTCGTCCTCCCTAGGCTTATTCTTGTCCAATTAGGGTTTTTAACCAATCTTAAGCATCCAATAAGTTCATTTGTGTCATTGGATGAACATTTAGGTCATTTTCGTCCACCCTAGGCTTATTCTTGTCCAATTAGTGTTTTTAACTAATCTTGTGCATCCAATAAGTTCATTTGTGTCATTGGATGGACATTTAGGTCATTTTCGTCCTCCCTAGGCTTATTCTTGTCCAAGTAGGATTTTTAAGCAATCTTGTGCATCCAATAAGTTCATTTGTGTCATTGGATGAAGATTTAGGTCATTTTCCTCCTCCTAGGCTTATTGTTGTCCAATTAGGGTTTTTAAGCAATCTTGTGCATCCAATAAGTTTATTTGTGTCATTGGATGTACATTTGGATCATTTTCGTCCTCCCTAGGCTTATTCTTGTCCAATTAGGGTTTTTAACCAATCTTGTTCATCCAATAAGTTCATTTGTGTCATTGGATGAACATTTAGGTCATTTTCTTCCACCCTAGGCTTATTCTTGTCCAATTAGGGTTTTTAACCAATCTTGTGCTTACAATAAGTTCATTTAGGTCATTTTCATCCTCCCTAGGCATATTCTTGTCCAATTAGGGTTTCTAACCAATCTTGTATATCCAATAGGTGGGTTTGTGTCATTGGATGAACATTTAGGTCATTTTCGTCTTCCCTAGTCTTATTCTTGTCCAAGTAGGGTTTTAAGCAATCTTGTGCATCCAATAAGTTCATTTGTGTCATTGGATGAACATTTAGGTCATTTTCGTCCTCCCTAGGCTTATTTTTGTGCAATTAGGGTTTTTAACCAATCTTGTGCATCCAATAGGTGTGTTTGTGTCATTAGATGAACATTTAGGTCATTTTCATCCTCCCTAGGCTTATTGATGTCCAATTAGGGTTTTTAACCAATCTTGTGCATCCAATAGGTGTGTTTGTGTCATTGGATGAACATTTAGGTCATTTTCGTCCTCTCTAGTCTTATTCTTGTCCAATTAGGGTTTTAAGCCAATCTTGTGCATCCAATAGGTGTGTTTGTGTCATTTGATGAACATTCAGGTCATTTTCGTCCTCCCTAGGCTTATTCTTATCCAATTAGGGTTTTAAGCAATCTTGTGCATCCAATAAGTTCATTTGTGTCATTGGATTAAGATTTAAGTCATTTTCGTCCTCCCTAGGCTTATTCATGTCCAGTTAGGGTTTTTAACCAATCTTGTGCATCCAATAGGTGTGTTTGTGTCATTGGATGAACATTTAGGTCATTTTAGTCCTCTCTAGTCTTATTCTTGTCCAATTAGGGTTTTAAGCCAATCTTGTGCATCCAATAGGTGTGTTTGTGTCATTTGATGAACATTTAGGTCATTTTCGTCCTCCCTAGGCTTATTCTTATCCAATTAGGGTTTTAAGCAATCTTGTGCATCCAATAAGTTCATTTGCGTCATTGGATTAAGATTTAAGTCATTTTCGTCCTCCCTAGGCTTATTCTTGTCCAGTTAGGGTTTTTAACCAATCTTGTGCATCCAATAGGTGTGTTTGTGTCATTGGATGAACATTTAGGTCATTTTCGTCCTCTCTAGTCTTATTCTTGTCCAATTAGGGTTTTAAGCCAATCTTGTGCATCCAATAGGTGTGTTTGTGTCATTTGATGAACATTTAGGTCATTTTCGTCCTCCCTAGGCTTATTCTTGTTCAATTAGGGTTTTTAACCAATCTTGTGCATCCAATAAGTTCATTTGTGTCATTGGATGAACATTTAGGTCATTTTCGTCCTCCCTAGGCTTATTCTTGTCCAATTAGGGTTTTTAAGCAATCTTGTGCATCCAATAAGTTCATTTGTGTCATTGGATGAACATTTAGGTCATTTTCGTCCTCCCTAGGCTTATTCTTGTCCAATTAGGGTTTCTAACCAATCTTTTGCATCCAATAGGTGTATTTGTGTCATTGGATTAACATTTAGGTCATTTTCGTCCTTCCTAGTCTTATTCTTGTCCAATTAGGGTTTTAAGCAATCTTGTGCATCCAATAAGTTCATTTGTGTCATTGGATGAACATTTAGGTCATTTTCGTCCTCCCTAGGCTTATTCTTGTCCAATTAGGGTTTTTAAGCAATCTTGTGCATCCAATAAGTTCATTTTTGTCATTGGATGAACATATAGGTCATTTTCGTCCTCCCTAGGCTTATTCTTGTCCAATTAGGGTTTTTAAGCAATCTTGTGCATCCAATAAGTTCATTTGTGTCATTGGATGAACATTTAGGTCATTTTCGTCCTCCCTAGGCTTATTCTTGTCCAATTAGGGTTTATAAGCAATCTTGTGCATCCAATAAGTTCATTTGTGTCATTGGATGAACATTTAGGTCATTTTCGTCCTCCCTAGGCTCATTCTTGTCCAATTAGGGTTTATAAGCAATCTTGTGCATCCAATAAGTTCATTTGTGTCATTGGATGAACATTTTGGTCATTTTCGTCCTCCCTAGGCTTATTCTTGTCCAATTAGGGTTTCTAACCAATCTTGTGCATCCAATAAGTTCATTTGTGTCATTGGATGAACATATAGGTCATTTTCGTCCTCCCTAGGCTTATTCTTGTCCAATTAGGGTTTTTAACCAATCTTGTGCATCCAATAGGTGTGTTTGTGTCATTGGATGAACATTTAGGTCATTTTCGTCCTCCCTAGGCTTATTCTTGTCCAATTAGGGTTTTTAACCAATCTTGTGCATCCAATAAGTTCATTTGTGTCGTTGGATGAACATTTAGGTCATTTTCGTCCACCCTAGGCTTATTCTTGTCCAATTAGGGTTTTTAACTAATCTTGTGCATCCAATAAGTTCATTTGTGTCATTGGATGAACATTTATGTCATTTTCGTCCTCCTAAGGCTTATTCTTGTCCAATTAGGGTTTTTAACCAATCTTGTGCATCCAATAAGTTAATTTGTGTCATTGGATGAACATTTAGGTCATTTTCGTCCTCCCTAGGCTTATTCTTGTCCAATTAGGGTTTTTAACCAATCTTGTGCATCCAATAGGTGTGTTTGTGTCATTGGATGAACATTTAGGTCATTTTCGTCCTCCCTAGTCTTATTCTTGTCCAATTAGGGTTTTAAGCAATCTTGTGCATCCAATAAGTTCATTTGTGTCATTGGATGAACATTTAGGTCATTTTTTGTCCTCCCTAGGCATATTCTTGTCCAATTAGGGTTTTTAAGCAATCTTGTGCATCCAATAAGTTCATTTGTGTCATTGGATGAACATTTAGGTCATTTTCGTCCTCCCTAGGCTTATTCTTGTCCAATTAGGGTTTATAAGCAATCTTGTGCATCCAATAAGTTCATTTGTGTCATTGGATGAACATTTAGGTCATTTTCGTCCTCCCTAGGCTTATTATTGTCCAATTAGGGTTTCTAACCAATCTTGTGCATCCAATAAGTTCATTTGTGTCATTGGATGAACATTTAGGTCATTTTCGTTCTCCCTAGGCTTATTCTTGTCCAATTAGGGTTTTTAACCAATCTTGTGCATCCAATAGGTGTGTTTGTGTCATTGGATGAACATTTAGGTCATTTTCGTCCTCCCTAGGCTTATTCTTGTCAAATTAGGGTTTTTAACCAATCTTGTGCATCCAATAAGTTCATTTGTGTCATTGGATAAACATTTAGGTCATTTTCGTCCACCCTAGGCTTATTCTTGTCCAATTAGGGTTTTTAACCAATCTTGTGCATCCAATAAGTTCATTTGTGTCACTGGATGAACATTTAGGTCATTTTCGTCCTCCCAAGGCTTATTCTTGTCCAATTAGGGTTTTTAACCAATCTTGTGCATCCAATAAGTTCATTTGTGTCATTGGATGAACATTTAGGTCATTTTCGTCCTCCCTAGGCTTATTCTTGTCCAATTTGGGATTTTAACCAATCTTGTGCATCCAATAGGTGTGTTTGTGTCATTGGATGAACATTTAGGTCATTTTCGTCCTCCCTAGGCTTATTCTTGTCCAATTAGGGTTTTTAACCAATCTTGTGCATCCAATAAGTTCATTTGTGTCATTGGATAAACATTTAGGTCATTTTCGTCCTCCCTAGGCTTATTCTTGTCTAATTAGGGTTTTTAACCAATCTTGTGCATCTAATAAGTTCATTTGTGTCATTGGATGAACATTTAGGTCATTTTCGTCCTCCCAAGGCTTATTCTTGTCCAATTAGGGTTTTTAACCAATCTTGTGCATCCAATAAGTTCATTTGTGTCATTGGATGAACATTTAGGTCATTTTCGTCCTCCCTAGAATTATTCTTGTCCAATTAGGGTTTCTAACCAATCTTGTGCATCCAATAAGTTCATTTGTGTCGTTGGATGAACATTTAGGTCATTTTCGTCCTCCCTAGGCTTATTCTTGTCCAATTAGGGTTTTTAACCAATCTTGTGCATCCAATAAGTTCATTTGTGTCATTGGATGAACATTTAGGTCATTTTCGTCGTCCCTAGGCATATTCTTGTCCAATTAGGGTTTTTAACCAATCTTGTGCATCCAATAGGTGTATTTGTGTCATTAGATGAACATTTAGGTCATTTTCGTCCTCCCTAGGCTTATTCTTGTCCAATTACGGTTTTTAAGCAATCATGTGAATCCAATAAGTTCATTTGTTTCATTGGATGAACATTTGGGTCATTTTCGTCCTCCCTAGGCTTATTCTTGTTCAATTAGGGTTTCTAAACAATCTTGTGCATCCAATAGGTGTGTTTGTGTCATTGGATGAACATTTAGGTCATTTTCGTCCTCCCTAGTCTTATTCTTGTCCAATTAGGGTTTTAAGCAATCTTGTGCATCCAATAAGTTCATTTGTGTCATTGGATAAACATTTAGGTCATTTTCGTCTTCCCTAGGATTATTTTTGTGCAATTAGGGTTTTTAACCAATCTTGTGCATCCAATAGGTGGGTTTGTGTCATTGGATGAACATTTATGTCATTTTCGTCCTCCCTAGGCTTATTCTTGTCCAATTAGGGTTTTTAACCAATCTTGTGCATCCAATAGGTGTGTTTGTGTCATTGGATGAACATTTAGGTCATTTTCGTCCTCCCTAGGCTTATTCTTGTCCAATTAGGGTTTTTAACCAATCTTGTGCATCCAATAAGTTCATTTGTGTCGTTGGATGAACATTTAGGTCATTTTCGTCCTCCCTAGGCTTATTCTTGTCCAATTAGGGTTTTTAACCAATCTTAAGCATCCAATAAGTTCATTTGTGTCATTGGATGAACATTTAGGTCATTTTCGTCCACCCTAGGCTTATTCTTGTCCAATTAGTGTTTTTAACTAATCTTGTGCATCCAATAAGTTCATTTGTGTCATTGGATGGACATTTAGGTCATTTTCGTCCTCCCTAGGCTTATTCTTGTCCAAGTAGGATTTTTAAGCAATCTTGTGCATCCAATAAGTTCATTTGTGTCATTGGATGAAGATTTAGGTCATTTTCCTCCTCCTAGGCTTATTGTTGTCCAATTAGGGTTTTTAAGCAATCTTGTGCATCCAATAAGTTTATTTGTGTCATTGGATGTACATTTGGATCATTTTCGTCCTCCCTAGGCTTATTCTTGTCCAATTAGGGTTTTTAACCAATCTTGTTCATCCAATAAGTTCATTTGTGTCATTGGATGAACATTTAGGTCATTTTCTTCCACCCTAGGCTTATTCTTGTCCAATTAGGGTTTTTAACCAATCTTGTGCTTACAATAAGTTCATTTAGGTCATTTTCATCCTCCCTAGGCATATTCTTGTCCAATTAGGGTTTCTAACCAATCTTGTATATCCAATAGGTGGGTTTGTGTCATTGGATGAACATTTAGGTCATTTTCGTCTTCCCTAGTCTTATTCTTGTCCAAGTAGGGTTTTAAGCAATCTTGTGCATCCAATAAGTTCATTTGTGTCATTGGATGAACATTTAGGTCATTTTCGTCCTCCCTAGGCTTATTTTTGTGCAATTAGGGTTTTTAACCAATCTTGTGCATCCAATAGGTGTGTTTGTGTCATTAGATGAACATTTAGGTCATTTTCATCCTCCCTAGGCTTATTGATGTCCAATTAGGGTTTTTAACCAATCTTGTGCATCCAATAGGTGTGTTTGTGTCATTGGATGAACATTTAGGTCATTTTCGTCCTCTCTAGTCTTATTCTTGTCCAATTAGGGTTTTAAGCCAATCTTGTGCATCCAATAGGTGTGTTTGTGTCATTTGATGAACATTCAGGTCATTTTCGTCCTCCCTAGGCTTATTCTTATCCAATTAGGGTTTTAAGCAATCTTGTGCATCCAATAAGTTCATTTGTGTCATTGGATTAAGATTTAAGTCATTTTCGTCCTCCCTAGGCTTATTCATGTCCAGTTAGGGTTTTTAACCAATCTTGTGCATCCAATAGGTGTGTTTGTGTCATTGGATGAACATTTAGGTCATTTTAGTCCTCTCTAGTCTTATTCTTGTCCAATTAGGGTTTTAAGCCAATCTTGTGCATCCAATAGGTGTGTTTGTGTCATTTGATGAACATTTAGGTCATTTTCGTCCTCCCTAGGCTTATTCTTATCCAATTAGGGTTTTAAGCAATCTTGTGCATCCAATAAGTTCATTTGCGTCATTGGATTAAGATTTAAGTCATTTTCGTCCTCCCTAGGCTTATTCTTGTCCAGTTAGGGTTTTTAACCAATCTTGTGCATCCAATAGGTGTGTTTGTGTCATTGGATGAACATTTAGGTCATTTTCGTCCTCCCTAGGCTTATTCTTATTCAATTAGGGTTTTTAACCAATCTTGTGCATCCAATAAGTTCATTTGTGTCATTGGATGAACATTTAGGTCATTTTCGTCCTCCCTAGGCTTATTCTTGTCCAATTAGGGTTTTTAAGCAATCTTGTGCATCCAATAAGTTCATTTTTGTCATTGGATGAACATTTAGGTCATTTTCGTCCTCCCTAGGCTTATTGTTGTCCAATTAGGGTTTTTAACCAATCTTGTGCATCCAATAGGTGTGTTTGTGTCATTGGATGAACATTTAGGTCATTTTCGTCCTCTCTAGTCTTATTCTTGTCCAATTAGGGTTTTAAGCCAATCTTGTGCATCCAATAGGTGTGTTTGTGTCATTTTATGAACATTTAGGTCATTTTCGTCCTCCCAAGGCTTATTCTTATCCAATTAGGGTTTTAAGCAATCTCGTGCATCCAATAAGTTCATTTGTGTCATTGGATTATGATTTAAGTCATTTTCGTCCTCCCTAGGCTTATTCTTGTCCAATTAGGGTTTATAAGCAATCTTGTGCATCCAATAAGTTCATTTGTGTCATTGGATGAACATTTAGGTCATTTACGTCCTCCCTAGGATTATTCTTGTCCAATTAGGGTTTCTAACCAATCTTGTGCATCCAATAAGTTCATTTGTGTCATTGGATGAACATTTAGATCATTTTCATCCTCCCTAGGCTTATTCTTGTCCAATTAGGGTTTTTAACCAATCTTGTGCATCCAATAGGTGTGTTTGTGTCATTGGATGAACATTTAGGTCATTTTCGTCCTCCCTAGGCTTATTCTTGTCCAATTAGGGTTTCTAACCAATCTTGTGCATCCAATAGGTGTATTTGTGTCATTGGATGAAAATTTTGGTCATTTTCGTCCTCCCTAGGCTTATTCTTGTCTAACTATGGGTTTTAAGCAATCTTGTGCATCCAATAAGTTCATTTGTGTCATTGGATGAACATTTAGGTCATTTTTGTCCTCCCTAGGCTTATTCTTGTCCAATTATGGTTTTTAACCAATCTTGTGCATCTAATAGGTGTGTTTGTGTCATTGGATGAACATTTAGGTCATTTTCGTCCTCCCTAGGCTTATTCTTGTCCAATTAGGGTGTCTCACCAATCTTGTGCATCCAATAAGTTCATTTGTGTCCTTGGATGAACATTTAGGTCATTTTCGTCCTCCCTAGGCTTATTCTTGTCAAATTAGGGTTTTTAACCAATCTTGTGCATCCAATAGGTGTGTTTGTGTCATTGGATGAACATTTAGGTCATTTTCGTCCTCCCTAGGCTTATTCTTGTCAAATTAGGGTTTTTAACCAATCTTGTGCATCCAATAGGTGTGTTTGTGTCATTGGATGAACATTTAGGTCATTTTCGTCCTCCCTAGGCTTATTCTTGTCCAATTAGGGTTTTTAACCAATCTTGTGCATCCAATAAGTTCATTTGTTTCATTGGATAAACATTTAGGTCATTTTCGTCCACCCTAGGCTTATTCTGGTCCAATTAGGGTTTTTAACCAATCTTGTGCATCCAATAGGTTCATTTGTGTCATTGGATGAACATTTAGGTCATTTTCTTCCTCCCAAGGCTTATTCTTGTCCAATTAGGGTTTTTAACCAATCTTGTGCATCCAATAAGTTCCTTTGTTTCATTGGATGAACATTTAGGTCATTTTCGTCCTCCCTAGGCTTATTCTTGTCCAATTAGGGTTTTAAGCAATCTTGTGCATCCAATAAGTTCGTTTGTGTCATTGGATGAACATTTAGGTCATTTTCGTCCTCCCTAGGCTTATTTTTGTGCAATTAGGGTTTTTAACCAATCTTGTGCATCCAATAGGTGTGTTTGTGTCATTAGATGAACATTTAGGTCATTTTCATCCTCCCTAGGCTTATTGTTGTCCAATTAGGGTTTTTAACCAATCTTGTGCATCCAATAGGTGTGTTTGTGTCATTGGATGAACATTTAGGTCATTTTCGTCCTCTCTAGTCTTATTCTTGTCCAATTAGGGTTTTTAGCCAATCTTGTGCATCCAATAGGTGTGTTTGTGTCATTGGATGAACATTTAGGTCATTTTCGTCCTCCCTAGGCTTATTCTTGTCCAATTAGGATTTTTAACCAATCTTGTGCATCCAATAAGTTCATTTGTGTCATTGGATGAACATTTAGGTCATTTTCGTCCTCCCTAGTCTTATTCTTGTCCAAGTAGGGTTTTAAGCAATCTTGTGCATCCAATAAGTTCATTTGTGTCATTGGATGAACATTTAGGTCATTTTCGTCCTCCCTAGGCTTATTTTTGTGCAATTAGGGTTTTTAACCAATCTTGTGCATCCAATAGGTGTGTTTGTGTCATTAGATGAACATTTAGGTCATTTTCATCCTCCCTAGGCTTATTGATGTCCAATTAGGGTTTTTAACCAATCTTGTGCATCCAATAGGTGTGTTTGTGTCATTGGATGAACATTTAGGTCATTTTCGTCCTCTCTAGTCTTATTCTTGTCCAATTAGGGTTTTAAGCCAATCTTGTGCATCCAATAGGTGTGTTTGTGTCATTTGATGAACATTCAGGTCATTTTCGTCCTCCCTAGGCTTATTCTTATCCAATTAGGGTTTTAAGCAATCTTGTGCATCCAATAAGTTCATTTGTGTCATTGGATTAAGATTTAAGTCATTTTCGTCCTCCCTAGGCTTATTCTTGTCCAGTTAGGGTTTTTAACCAATCTTGTGCATCCAATAGGTGTGTTTGTGTCATTGGATGAACATTTAGGTCATTTTCGTCCTCCCAAGTCTTATTCTTGTCCAATTAGGGTTTTAAGCAATCTTGTGCATCCAATAAGTTCATTTGTGTCATTGGATGAACATTTAGGTCATTTTCGTCGTCCCTAGTCTTATTCTTGTCCAATTAGGGTTTTAAGCCAATCTTGTGCATCCAATAGGTGTGTTTGTGTCATTTGATGAACATTTAGGTCATTTACGTCCTCCCAAGGCTTCTTCTTATCCAATTATGGTTTTAAGCAATCTTGTGCATCCAATAAGTTCATTTGTGTCATTGGATTAAGATTTAAGTCATTTTCGTCCTCCCTAGGCTTATTCTTGTCCAGTTAGGGTTTTTAACCAATCTTGTGCATCCAATAGGTGTGTTTGTGTCATTGGATGAACATTTAGGTCATTTTCGTCCTCTCTAGGCTTATTCTTGTCCAATTAGGGTTTTTAACCAATCTTGTGCATCCAATAGGTGTGTTTGTGTCATTGGATGAACATTTAGGTCATTTTCGTCCTCCCTAGGCTTATTCTTGTCCAATTAGGGTTTTTAACCAATCTTGTGCATCCAATAAGTTCATTTGTGTCATTGGATGTACATTTAGGTCATTTTCGTCCACCCTAGGCTTATTCTTGTCCAATTAGGGTTTTTATTAATCTTGTCCATCCAATAAGTTCATTTGTGTCATTGGATGAACATTTATGTCATTTTCGTCCTCCCAAGGCTTATTCTTGTCCAATTAGGGTTTTTAAACAAATCTTGTGCATCCAATAAGTTAATTTGTGACATTGGATGAACATTTAGGTCATTTTCGTCCTCCCTAGTCTTATTCTTGTCCAATTAGGGTTTTAAGCTATCTTGTGCATCCAATAAGTTCATTTGTGTCATTGGATGAACATTTAGGTTATTTTCGTCCTCCCTAGGCTTTTTATTGTCCAATTAGGGTTTTTAAGCAATCTTGTGCATCCAATAAGTTCATTTGTGTCATTGGATGAACATTTAGGTCATTTTCGTCCTCCCTAGGCTTATTCTTGTCCAATTAGGGTTTCTAACCAATCTTGTGCATCCAATAGGTGTGTTTGTGTCATTCGATGAACATTTAGGTCATTTTCATCCTCCCTAGTCGTATTCTTGTCCAATTAGGGTTGTAAGCAATCTTGTGCATCCAATAAGTTCATTTGTGTCATTGGATGAACATTTAGGTCATTTTCGTCCTCCCTAGGCTTATTCTTGTCCAATTAGGGTTTTTAACCAATCTTGTGCATCCAATAGGTGTGTTTGTGTCATTGGATGAACATTTGGGTCATTTTCGTCCTCCCTAGGCTTATTCTTGTCCAATTAGGGTTTTTAACCAATCTTGTGCATCCAATAGGTGTGTTTGTGTCATTGGATGAACATTTAGGTCATTTTCGTCCTCCCTAGGCTTATTCTTGTCCAATTAGGGTTTTAAGCCAATCTTGTGCATCCAATAGGTGTGTTTGTGTCATTTGATGAACATTTAGGTCATTTTCGTCCTCCCTAGGCTTATTCTTATCCAATTAGGGTTTTAAGCAATCTTGTGCATCCAATAAGTTCATTTGCGTCATTGGATTAAGATTTAAGTCATTTTCGTCCTCCCTAGGCTTATTCTTGTCCAGTTAGGGTTTTTAACCAATCTTGTGCATCCAATAGGTGTGTTTGTGTCATTAGATGAACATTTAGGTCATTTTCATCCTCCCTAGGCTTATTGTTGTCCAATTAGGGTTTTTAACCAATCTTGTGCATCCAATAGGTGTGTTTGTGTCATTGGATGAACATTTTGGTCATTTTCGTCCTCCCTAGTCTTATTCTTGTCCAATTAGGGTTTTAAGCAATCTTGTGCATCCAATAAGTTCATTTGTGTCATTGGATGAACATTTAGGTTATTTTCGTCCTCACTAGGCTTAGTTTTGTGCAATTAGGGTTTTTAACCAATCTTGTGCATCCAATAGGTGTGTTTGTGTCATTAGATGAACATTTAGGTCATTTTCATCCTCCCTAGGCTTATTCTTGTGCAATTAGGGTTTCTAACCAATCTTGTGCATCCAATAGGTGTATTTGTGTCATTGGATGAACATTTAGGTCATTTTCGTCCTCCCTAGGCTTATTCTTGTCCAATTAGGGTTTTTAAGCAATCTTGTGCATCCAATAAGTTCATTTGTGTTATTGGATGAACATTTAGGTCATTTTCGTCCTCCCTAGGCTTATTCTTGTCCAATTAGGGTTTTTAACCAATCTTTTGCATCCAATAGGTGTGTTTGTGTCATTGGATGAACATTTAGGTCATTTTCGTCCTCCCTAGGCTTATTCTTGTCCAATTAGGGTTTTTAACCAATCTTGTGCATCCAATAGGTGTGTTTGTGTCATTGGATGAACATTTCGGTCATTTTCGTACTCCCTAGGCTTATTCTTTTCCAATTAGGGTTTCTAACCAATCTTGTGCATCCAATAGGTGTATTTGTGTCATTGGATGAACATTTAGGTCATTTTCGTCCTCCCTAGGCTTATTCTTGTCTAATTAGGGTTTTTAAGCAATCTTGTGCATCCAATAAGTTCATTTGTGTTATTGGATGAACATTTAGGTCATTTTAGTCCTCCCTAGGCTTATTCTTGTCCAATTAGGGTTTTTAACCAATCTTGTGCATCCAATAGGTGTGTTTGTATCATTGGATGAACATTTAGGTCATTTTCGTCCTCCCTAGGCTTATTCTTGTCCAATTAGGGTTTCTAACCAATCTTGTGCATCCAATAGGTGTATTTGTGTCATTGGATGAACAATTAGGTCATTTTCGTCCTCCCTAGGCTTATTCTTGTCTAATTAGGGTTTTTAAGCAATCTTGTGCATCCAATAAGTTCATTTGTGTCATTGGATGAACATTTAGGTCATTTTCGTCCTCCCTAGGCTTATTCTTGTCCAATTAGGGTTTTTAACCAATCTTGTGCATCCAATAGGTGTGTTTGTGTCATTGGATGAACATTTAGGTCATTTTCTTCCACCCTAGGCTTATTCTTGTCCAATTAGGGTTTTTAACCAATCTTGTGCATCCAATAGGTGTGTTTGTATCATTGGATGAACATTTATGTCTTTTTCGTCCTCCCTAGGCTTATTCTTGTCCAATTAGGGTTTCTAAGCATTCTTGTGCATCCAATAGGTGTGTTTGTGTCATTGGATGAACATTTAGGTCATTTTCGTCCTCCCTAGGCTTATTCTTGTCTAATTAGGGTTTTTAAGCAATCTTGTGCATCCAATAAGTTCATTTGTGTCATTGGATGAACATTTAGGTCATTTTCGTCCTCCCTAGGCTTATTCTTGTCCAATTAGGGTTTTTAAGCAATCTTGTGCATCCAATAAGTTCATTTGTGTCATTGGATGAACATTTAGGTCATTTTCGACCTCACTAGGCTTATTCTTGTCCAGTTAGGGTTTTTAACCATTCTTGTGCATCCAATAGGCGTATTTGTGTCATTGGATGAACATTTAAGTCATTTTCGTCCTCCCAAGGCTTATTCTTGTCCAATTAGGGTTTTTAACCAATCTTGTGCATCCAATTAGTTCATTTTTGTCATTGCATGAACATTTAGGTCATTTTCATCCTCCCTAGGCTTATTCTTGTCCAATTAGGGTTTCAAACCAATCTTTTGCATCCAATAGGTGTGTTTGTGTCATTGGATGAACATTTAGGTCATTTTCGTCCTCACTAGTCTTATTCTTGTCCAATTAGGGTTTTAAGCAATCTTGTGCATCCAATAAGTTCATTTGTGTCATTGGATGAACATTTAGGTCATTTTCGTCGTCCCTAGTCTTATTCTTGTCCAATTAGGGTTTTAAGCCAATATTGGGCATCCAATAGGTGTGTTTGTGTCATTTGATGAACATTTAGGTCATTTTCGTCCTCCCAAGGCTTCTTCTTATCCAATTAGGGTTTTAAGCAATCTTGTGCATCCAATAAGTTCATTTGTGTCATTGGATTAAGATTTAAGTCATTTTCGTCCTCCCTAGGCTTATTCTTGTCCAGTTAGGGTTTTTAACCAATCTTGTGCATCCAATAGGTGTGTTTGTGTCATTGGATGAACATTTAGGTCATTTTCGTCCTCTCTAGTCTTATTCTTGTCCAATTAGGGTTTTAAGCCAATCTTGTGCATCCAATAGGTGTGTTTGTGTCATTTGATGAACATTTAGGTCATTTTCGTCCTCCCTAGGCTTATTCTTATCCAATTAGGGTTTTAAGCAATCTTGTGCATCCAATAAGTTCATTTGCGTCATTGGATTAAGATTTAAGTCATTTTCGTCCTCCCTAGGCTTATTCTTGTCCAGTTAGTGTTTTTAACCAATCTTGTGCATCCAATAGGTGTGTTTGTGTCATTGGATGAACATTTAGGTCATTTTCGTCCTCCCTAGGCTTATTCTTGTTCAATTAGGGTTTTTAACCAATCTTGTGCATCCAATAAGTTCATTTGTGTCATTGGATGAACATTTAGGTCATTTTCGTCCTCCCTAGGCTTATTCTTGTCCAATTAGGGTTTTTAAGCAATCTTGTGCATCCAATAAGTTCATTTTTGTCATTGGATGAACATTTAGGTCATTTTCGTCCTCCCTAGGCTTATTGTTGTCCAATTAGGGTTTTTAACCAATCTTGTGCGTCCAATAGGTGTGTTTCTGTCATTGGATGAACATTTAGGTCATTTTCGTCCTCTCTAGTCTTATTCTTGTCCAATTAGGGTTTTAAGCCAATCTTGTGCATCCAATAGGTGTGTTTGTGTCATTTGATGAACATTTAGGTCATTTTCGTCCTCCCAAGGCTTATTCTTATCCAATTAGGGTTTTAAGCAATCTTGTGCATCCAATAAGTTCATTTGTGTCATTGGATTAAGATTTAAGTCATTTTCGTCCTCCCTAGGCTTATTCTTGTCCAATTAGGGTTTATAAGCAATCTTGTGCATCCAATAAGTTCATTTGTGTCATTGGATGAACATTTAGGTCATTTACGTCCTCCCTAGGATTATTCTTGTCCAATTAGGGTTTTTAACCAATCTTGTGCATCCAATAGGTGTGTTTGTGTCATTGGATGAACATTTAGGTCATTTTCGTCCTCCCTAGGCTTATTCTTGTCCAATTAGGGTTTTTAACCAATCTTGTGCATCCAATAAGTTCATTTGTTTCATTGGATAAACATTTAGGTCATTTTCGTCCACCCTAGGCTTATTCTGGTCATATTTGGGTTTTTAACCAATCTTGTGCATCCAATAGGTTCATTTGTGTCATTGGATGAACATTTAGGTCATTTTCTTCCTCCCAAGGCTTATTCTTGTCCAATTAGGGTTTTTAACCAATCTTGTGCATCCAATAAGTTCATTTGTTTCATTGGATGAACATTTAGGTCATTTTCGTCCTCCCTAGGCTTATTCTTGTCCAATTAGGGTTTTAAGCAATCTTGTGCATCCAATAAGTTCATTTGTGTCATTGGATGAACATTTAGGTTATTTTCGTCCTCACTAGGCTTAGTTTTGTGCAATTAGGGTTTTTATCCAATCTTGTGCATCCAATAGGTGTGTTTGTGTCATTAGATGAACATTTAGGTCATTTTCATCCTCCCTAGGCTTATTGTTGTCCAATTAGGGTTTTTAACCAATTTTGTGCATCCAATAGGTGTGTTTGTGTCATTGGATGAACATTTAGGTCATTTTCGTCTTCCCTAGTCTTATTCTTGTCCAATTAGGGTTTTAAGCAATCTTGTGCATCCAATAAGTTCATTTGTGTCATTGGATTAAGATTTAAGTCATTTTCGTCCTCCCTAGGCTTATTCTTGTTCAATTAGGGTTTCTAACCTATCTTGTGAATCCAATAGGTGTGTTTGTGTCATTGGATGAACATTTAGGTCATTTTCGTCCTCCCTAGTCTTATTCTTGTCCAATTAGGGTTTTAAGCAATCTTGTGCATCCAATAAGTTCATTTGTATCATTGGATGAGCATTTAGGTCATTTTCGTCCTCCCTAGGCTTATTCTTGTCCAATTAGGATTTTTAACCAATCTTGTGCATCCAATAAGTTCATTTGTGTCATTGGATGAACATTTAGGTCATTTTCGTCCTCCCTAGGCTTATTCTTGTCCAATTAGGGTTTTTAACCAATCTTGTGCATCCAATAGGTGTGTTTGTGTCATTGGATGAACATTTAGGTCATTTTCGTCCTCCCTAGGCTTATTCTTGTCCAATTAGAGTTTTTAATTAATCTTGTGCATCCAATAAGTTCATTGGTGTCATTGGATGAACATTTAGGTCATTTTCGTCCTCCCAAGGCTTATTCTTGTCCAATTAGGGTTTCTAACCAATCTTGTGCATCCAATAGGTGTGTTTGTGTCATTGGATGAACATTTAGGTCATTTTCGTCCTCCCTAGGCTTATTCTTGTCCAATTAGGGTTTTTGACCAATCTTGAGCATCCAATAGGTGTGTTTGTGTCATTGGATGAACATTTAGGTCATTTTCGTCCTCCCTAGGCTTATTCTTGTCCAATTAGGGTTTTTAACCAATCTTGTGCATCCAATAAGTTCATTTGTGTCATTGGGTGAACATTTAGGTCATTTTCGTCCTCCCTAGGCTTATTCGTGTCCAATTAGGGTTTCTAACCAATCTTGTGCATCCAATAGGTGTGTTTAGTCATTTGATGAACATTTAGGTCATTTTTGCCTCCCTAGGCTTATTCTTGTCCAATTAGGGTTTTTAGCCAATCTTGTGCATCCAATAAGTTCATTTGTGTCATTGGATGAACATTTAGGTCATTTTCGTCCTCCCTAGGCTTATTCTTGTCCAATTAGGGTTTTTAACCAATCTTGTGCATCCAATAGGTGTGTTTGTGTCATTGGATGAACATTTAGGTCATTTTCGTCCTCCCTAGGCTTATTCTTGTCCAATTAGGGTTTTTAACCAATCTTGTGCATCCAATAAGTTCATTTGTGTCATTGGATAAACATTTAGGTCATTTTCGTCCACCCTAGGCTTATTCTTGTCCGATTAGGGTTTTTAAGCAATCTTGTGCATCCAAATAAGTTCATTTGTGTCATTGGATAAACATTTAGGTCATTTTCGTCCCCCCTAGGCTTATTCTTGTCCAATTAGGGTTTTTAACCAATCTTGTGCATCCAATAGGTGTGTTTGTGTCATTGGATGAACATTTAGGTCATTTTCGTCCTCCCTAGGCTTATTCTTGTCCAATTAGGGTTTTTAACCAATCTTGTGCATCCAATAAGTTCATTTGTGTCATTGGATAAACATTTAGGTCATTTTCGTCCACCCTATGCTTATTCTTGTCCAATTAGGGTTTTTAACCAATCTTGTGCATCCAATAAGTTCTTTTGTGTCATTGGATAAACATTTAGGTCATTTTCGTCCTCCCAAGGCTTATTGTTGTCCAATTAGGGTTTTTAACCAATCTTGTGCATCCAATAGGTGTGTTTGTGTCATTGGATGAACATTTAGGTCATTTTCGTCCTCCCTAGGCTTATTCTTGTCCAATTAGGGTTTCTAACCAATCTTGTGCATCCAATAGGTGTGTTTGTGTCATTGGATGAACATTTAGGTCATTTTCGTCCTCCCTAGGCTTAGTCTTGTTCTATTAGGGTTTTTAACCAATCTTGTGCATCCAATAAGTTCATTTGTGTCATTGGATAAACATTTAGGTGATTTTCGTCCACCCTAGGCTTATTCTTGTCCAATTAGGGTTTTCAAGCAATCTTGTGCATCCAATAAGTTCATTTGTGTCATTGGATGAACATTTACGTCATTTTCGTCCTCCCTAGGCTTATTCTTGTCCAATTAGGGTTTTTAACCAATCTTGTGCATCCAATAGGTGTGTTTGTGTCATTGGATGAACATTTAGGTCATTTTCGTCCTCCCTAGGCTTATTCTTGTCCAATTAGGGTTTTTAACCAATCTTGTGCATCCAATAGGTGTGTTTGTGTCATTGGATGAACATTTAGGTCATTTTCGTCCTCCTGAGGCTTATTCTTGTCCAATTAGGGTTTTTAACCAATCTTGTTCATCCAATAGGTGTGTTTGTGTCATTGGATGAACATTTAGGTCATTTTAGTCCTCCCTAGGCTTATTCTTGTCCAATTAGGGTTTTTAACCAATCTTGTCCATCCAATAAGTTCATTTGTGTCATTGGATAAACATTTAGGTCATTTTCGTCCACCCTAGGCTTATTCTTGTCCAATTAGGGTTTTTAACCAATCTTGTGCATCCAATAAGTTCATTTGTGTCATTGGATAAACATTTAGGTCATTTTCGTCCACCCTAGGCTTATTCTTGTCCAATTAGGGTTTTTAACCAATCTTGTGTATCCAATAGGTGTGTTTGTGTCATTGGATGAACATTTAGGTCATTTTCGTCTTCCCTAGGCTTATTCTTGTTCAATTAGGGTTTCTACCCATTCTTGTGCATCCAATAGGTGTGTTTGTGTCATTGGATGAACATTTAGGTCATTTTCGTCCTCCCTAGGCTTATTCTTGTCCAATTAGGGTTTTTAACCAATCTTGTGCATCCAATAGGTGTGTTTGTGTCATTGGATGAACATTTAGGTCATTTTCGTCCTCCCTAGGCTTATTCTTGTCCAATTAGGGTTTTTAACCAATCTTGTGCATCGAATAGGTGTATTTGTGTCATTGGATGAACATTTAGGTCATTTTCGTCCTCCCTAGGCTTATTCTTGTCTAATTAGGGTTTTTAAGCAATCTTGTGCATCCAATAAGTTCATTTGTGTCATTGGATGAACATTTAGGCCTCTTTCGTCCTCCCTAGGCTTATTCTTGTCCAATTAGGGTTTTTAACCAATCTTGTGCATCCAATAGGTGTGTTTGTGTCATTGGATGAACATTTAGGTCATTTTTGTCCTCCCATGGCTTATTCTTGTCCAATTAGGGTTTTAAGCAATCTTGTGCATCCAATAAGTTCATTTGTGTCATTGGATGAACATTTAGGTCATTTTCGTCCTCCCTATGCTTATTCTTGTCCAATTATGGTTTTCAACCAATCTTGTGCATCCAATAGGCGTGTTTGTGTCATTGGATGAACATTTAGGTCATTTTCGTCCTCCCTAGGCTTATTCTTGTCCAATTAGGGTTTCTAACCAATCTTGTGCATCCAATAGGTGTATTTGTGTCATTGGATGAACATTTAGGTCATTTTCGTCCTCCCTAAGCATATTCTTGTCCAATTAGGGTTTTTAACCTATCTTGTGCATCCAATAGGTGTGTTTATGTCATTGGATGAACATTTAGGTCATTTTCGTCCTCCCTAGGCTTATTCTTGTCTAATTAGGGTTTTTAAGCAATCTTGTGCATCCAATAAGTTCATTTGTGTCATTGGATGAACATTTAGGTCATTTTCGTCCTCCCTAGGCTTATTCTTGTCCAATTAGGGTTTTTAACCAATCTTGTGCATCCAATAGGTGTGTTTGTGTCATTGGATGAACATTTAGGTCATTTTCGTCCTCCCTAGGCTTATTCTTGTCCAATTAGGGTTTTTAAGCAATCTTGTGCTTCCAATAAGTTCATATCTGTCATTGGATGAACATTTAGGTCATTTTCGTCCTCCCTAGGCATATTCTTGTCCAATTAGGGTTTTTAACCAATCTTGTGCATCCAATAGGTGTATTTGTGTCATTGGATGAACATTTAGGTCATTTTCGTCCTCCCTAGGCTTATTCTTGTCCAATTAGGGTTTTTAACCAATCTTGTGCATCCATTAGGTGTGTTTGTGTCATTGGATGAACATTTAGGTCATTTTCATCCTCCCTAGGCTTATTCTTGTCCAATTAGGGTTTTTAACCAATCTTGTGCATCCAATAGGTGTGTTTGTGTCATTGGATGAACATTTAGGTCATTTTCGTCCTCCCTAGGCTTATTCTTGTCCAATTAGGGTTTTTAACCAATCTTGTGCATCCAATAAGTTCATTTGTGTCATTGGGTGAACATTTAGGTCTTTTTCGTCCTCCCTAGGCTTATTCTTGTCCAATTAGGGTTTCTAACCAATCTTGTGCATCCAATAGGTGTGTTTAGTCATTTGATGAACATTTAGGTCATTTTCGTCCTCCCTAGGCTTATTCTTGTCCAATTAGGGTTTTAAGCAATCTTGTGCATCCAATAAGTTCATTTGTGTCATTGGATGAACATTTAGGTCATTTTCGTCCTCCTTAGGCTTATTGTTGTCCAATTAGGGTTTCTAACGAATCTTGTGTATCCAATAGGTGTGTTTGTGTCGTTGGATGAACATTTAGGTCATTTTCGTCCTCCCTAGGCTTATTCTTGTCCAATTAGGGTTTTTAACCAATCTTGTGCATCCAATAGGTGTGTTTGTGTCATTGGATGAACATTTAGGTCATTTTCGTCCTCCCTAGGCTTATTCTTGTCCAATTAGGGTTTTTAACCAATCTTGTGCATCCCATAAGTTCATTTGTTTCATTGGACGAACATTTAGGTCATTTTCGTCCTCTCTAGTCTTATTTTTGTTCAATTAAGGTTTCTAACCAATCTTGTGCATCCAATAGATGTGTTTGTGTCATTGGATGAACATTTAGGTCATTTTCGTCCTCCCTAGTCTTATTCTTGTCCAATTAGGGTTTTAAGCAATCTTGTGCATCCAATAAGTTCATTTGTGTCATTGGATGAACATTTTTGTCATTTTCGTCCTCCCTAGGCTTATTTTTGTGCAATTAGGGTTTTTAACCAATCTTGTGCATCCAATAGGTGTGTTTGTGTCATTAGATGATCATTTAGGTCATTTTCATCCTCCCTAGGCTTATTGTTGTCCAATTAGGGTTTTTAACCAATCTTGTGCATCCAATAGGTGTGTTTGTGATATTGGATGAACATTTAGGTCATTTTCGTCCTCCCTAGTCTTATTCTTGTCCAATTAGGGTTTTAAGCCAATCTTGTGCATCCAATTGGTGTGTTTGTGTTATTTGATCAACATTTAGGTCATTTTCATCCTCCCTAGGCTTATTGTTGTCCAATTAGGGTTTTTAACCAATCTTGTGCATCCAATAGGTGTGTTTGTGTCATTGGATGAACATTTAGGTCATTTTCGTCCTCCCTAGTCTTATTCTTGTCCAATTAGGGTTTTAAGCAATCTTGTGCATCCAATAAGTTCATTTGTGTCATTACATGAACATTTATGTCATTTTTCGTCCTCCCTAGGCTTATTCTTGTCCAATTAGGGTTTTTAAGCAATCTTGTGCATCCAATAAGTTCATTTGTGTCATTGGATGAACATTTAGGTCATTTTCGTCCTCCCTAGGCTTATTCTTGTCCAATTAGGGTTTTAAGCAATCTTGTGCATCCAATAAGTTCATTTGTGTCATTGGATGAACATTTAGGTCATTTTTCGTCTTCCCTAGGCTTATTCTTGTCCAATTAGGCTTTTTAACCAATCTTGTGCATCCAATAAGTTCATTTGTGTCATTGGATGAACATTTAGGTCATTTTCGTCCTCCCAAGGCTTATTCTTGTCCAATTAGGGTTTTTAACCAATCTTGTGCATCCAATAAGTTCATTTGTGTCATTGGATGAACATTTAGGTCATTTTCGTCCTCCCTAGGCTTATTCTTGTCCAATTAGGGTTTTTAAGCAATCTTGTGAATCCAATAAGTTCATTTGTTTCATTGGATGAACATTTAGGTCATTTTCGTCCTCCCTAGGCTTATTCTTGTTCAATTAGGGTTTCTAACGAATCTTGTGCATCCAATAGGTGTGTTTGTGTCATTGGATGAACAGTTAGGTCATTTTCGTCCTCCCTAGTCTTATTCTTGTCCAATTAGGGTTTTAAGCAATCTTATGCATCCAATAAGTTCATTTGTGTCATTGGATGAACATTTAGGTTATTTTCGTCCTCACTAGGCTTAGTTTTGTGCAATTATGGTTTTTAACCAATCTTGTGCATCCAATAGGTGTGTTTGTGTCATTAGATGAACATTTAGGTCATTTTCATCCTCCCTAGGCTTATTGTTGTCCAATTAGGGTTTTTAACCAATCTTGTGCATCCAATAGGTGTGTTTGTGTCATTGGATGAACATTTAGGTCATTTTCGTCTTCCCTAGTCTTATTCTTGTCCAATTAGGGTTTTAAGCAATCTTGTGCATCCAATAAGTTCATTTGTGTCATTGGATTAAGATTTAAGTCATTTTCGTCCTCCCTAGGCTTATTCTTGTTCAATTAGGGTTTCTAACCAATCTTGTGCTTCCAATAGGTGTGTTTGTGTCATTGGATGAACATTTAGGTCATTTTCGTCCTCCCTAGGCTTATTCTTGTCCAATTAGGGTTTCTAACCATTCTTGTGCATCCAATAAGTGTATTTGTGTCATTGGATGAACATTTAGGTCATTTTCGTCCTCCTTAGGCTTATTCTTGTCCAATTAGGGTTTTTAAGGAATCTTGTGGATCCAATAAGTTCATTTGTGTCATTGGATGAACATTTAGGTCATTTTCGTCCTCCCTAGGCTTATTCTTGTCCAATTAGGGTTTTTAACCAATCTTGTGCATCCAATAGGTGTGTTTGTGTCATTGGATGAACATTTAGGTCATTTTCGTCCTCCCTAGGCTTATTCTTGTCCAGTTAGGGTTTCTAACCAATCTTGTGCATCCAATAGGTGTATTTGTGTCATTGGATGAACATTTAGGTCATTTTCGTCCTCCCTAGGCTTATTCTTGTCTAATTAGGGTTTTTAAGCAATCTTGTGCATCCAATAAGTTCATTTGTGTCATTGGATGAACATTTAGGTCATTTTCGTCCTCCCTAGGCTTATTCTTGTCCAATTAGGGTTTTTAACCAATCTTGTGCATCCAATAGGTGTGTTTGTGTCATTGGATGAACATTTAGGTCATTTTCGTCCACCCTAGGCTTATTCTTGACCAATTAGGGTTTTTAACCAGTCTTGTGCATCCAATAAGTTCATTTGTGTCATTGGATGAACATTTAGGTCATTTTCGTTCTCCCAAGGCTTATTCTTGTCTAATTAGGGTTTTTAACCAATCTTGTGCATCCAATAGGTGTGTTTGTGTCATTCGATGAACATATAGGTCATTTTCGTCCTCCCTAGGCTTATTCTTGTCCAATTAGGGTTTTTAACCAATCTTGTGCATCCAATAAGTTCATTTGTGTCATTGGATGAACATTTAGGTCATTTTCGTCCTCCCTAGGCTTATTCTTGTCCAATTAGGGTTTTTAACCAATCTTGTGCATCCAATAGGTGTGTTTGTGTCATTGGATGAACATTTAGGTCATTTTCGTCCTCCCTAGGCTTATTCTTGTCCAATTAGGGTTTCTAACCAATCTTGTGCATCCAATAGGTGTGTTTGTGTCATTAGATTAACATTTAGGTCATTTTCGTCCTCCCTAGGCTTATTCTTGTCCAATTAGGGTTTTTAACCAATCTTGTGCATCCAATAAGTTCATTTGTGTCATTGGATGAACATTTAGGTCATTTTCGTCCTCCCAAGCCTTATTCTTGTCCAATTAGGGTTTTTAACCAATCTTGTGCATCCAATAAGTTCATTTGTGTCATTGGATGAACATTTAGGTCATTTTCGTCCTCCCTAGGCTTATTCTTGTCCAATTAGGGTTTTTAACCAATCTTGTGCATCCAATAGGTGTGTTTGTGTCATTGGACGAACATTTAGGTCACTTTCGTCCTCCCTAGGCTTATTCTTGTCCAATTAGGGTTTTTAACCAATCTTGTGCATCCAATAAGTTCATTTGTGTCATTGGATTAACATTTAGGTCATTTTCGTCCTTCCTAGGCTTATTCTTGTCCAATTAGGGTTTCTAACCAATCTTGTGCATCCAATAGGTGTGTTTGTGTCATTGGACGAACATTGATGTCATTTTCGTCCTCCCTAGGCTTATTCTTGTCCAATTAGGGTTTTTAACCAATCTTGTGCATCCAATAAGTTCATTTGTGTCATTGGATGAACATTTAGGTCATTTTCATCCTCCCTAGGCTTATTCTTGTCCAATTAGGGTTTTTAACCAATCTTGTGCATCCAATAGGTGTGTTTGTGTCATTGGATGAACATTTAGGTCATTTTCGTCCTCCCTAGGCTTATTCTTGTCCAATTAGGGTTTTTAACCAATCTTGTGCATCCAATAAGTTCATTTGTGTCATTGGATGAACAATTAGGTCATTTTCGTCCACCCTAAGCTTATTCTTGTCCAATTAGGGTTTTTAACCAATCTTATGCATCCAATAAGTTCATTTGTGTCATTGGATGAACATTTAAGTCATTTTCGTCCTCCCTAGGCTTATTCTTGTCCAATTAGGGTTTTTAACCAATCTTGTGCATCCAATAGGTGTGTTTGTGTCATTGGATGAACATTTAGGTCATTTTCGTCCTCCCTAGGCTTATTCTTGTCCAATTAGGGTTTTTAACCAATCTTGTGCATCCAATAAGTTCCTTTGTGTCATTGGTTTAACATTTAGGTCATTTTCGTCCTCCCTAGGCTTATTCTTGTCCAATTAGGGTTTTTAACCAATCTTGTGCATCCAATAAGTTCATTTGTGTCATTGGATTAACATTTAGGTCATTTTCGTCCTCCCTAGGCTTATTCTTGTCAAATTAGGGTTTCTAACCAATCGTGTGCATCCAATCGGTCTGTTTGTGTCATTGGATGAACATTTAGGTAATTTTCGTCCTCCCTAGGCGTATTCTTGTCCAATTAGGGTTTTTAACCAATCTTGTGCATCCAATAGGTGTGTTTGTGTCATTGGATGAACATTTAGGTCATTTTCGTCCTCCCTAGGCTTATTCTTGTCCAATTAGGGTTTTTAACCAATCTTGTGCATCCAATAAGTTCATTTGTGTCATTGGATGAACATTTAGGTCATTTCCGTCCTCCCTAGGCTTATTCTTGTCCAATTAGGGTTTTTAACCAATCTTGTGCATCCAATAAGTTCATTTGTGTCATTGGATAAACAATTAGGTCATTTTCGTCCACCCTAGGCTTATTCTTGTCCAATTAGGGTTTTTAACCAATCTTAGGCATCCAATAAGTTCATTTGTTTCATTGGATGAATATTTAGGTCATTTTCGTCCTCCCAAGGTTTATTCTTGTCCAATTAGGGTTTTTAACCAATCTTGTGCATCCAATAGGTGTGTTTGTGTCATTGGATGAACATTTAGGTCATTTTCGTCCTCCCTAGGCTTATTCTTGTCCAATTAGGGTTTTTAACCAATCTTGTGCATCCAATAAGTTCCTTTGTGTCATTGGATAAACATTTAGGTCATTTTCACCCACCCTAGGCTTATTCTTGTCCAATTAGGGTTTTTAAGCAATCTTGTGCATCCAATAAGTTCATTTGTGTCATTGGATGAACATTTAGGTCATTTTCGTCCTCCCTAGGCTTATTCTTGTCCAATTAGGGTTTTTAACCAATCTTGTGCATCCAATAGGTGTGTTTGTGTCATTGGATGAACATTTAGGTCATTTTCGTCCTCCCTAGGCTTATTCTTGTCCAATTAGGGTTTTTAACCAATCTTGTGCATCCAATAAGTACATTTGTGTTATTGGATGAACATTTAGGTCATTTTCGTCCTCCCTACGCTTATTCTTGTCCAATTAGGGTTTCTAACCAATCTTGTGCATCCAATAGGTGTATTTGTGTCATTGGATGAACATTTAGGTCATTTTCGTTCTCCCTAGGCTTATTCTTGTCTAATTAGGGTTTTTAAGCAATCTTGTGCATCCAATAAGTTCATTTGTGTCATTGGATGAACATTTAGGTCATTTTCGTCCTCCCTAGGCTTATTCTTGTCCAATTAGGGTTTTTAACCAATCTTGTGCATCCAATAGGTGTGTTTGTGTCATTGGATGAACATTTAGGTCATTTTCGTCCTCCCTAGGCTTATTCTTGTCCAATTAGGGTTTTTAACCAATCTTGTGCATTCAATAAGTTCATTTGTGTCATTTTCGTCCTCCCTAGGCTTATTCTTGTCCAATTAGGGTTTTTAACCAATCTTGTGCATCCAATAGGTGTGTTTGTGTCATTGGATGAACATTTAGGTCATTTTCGTCCTCCCTAGGCTTATTCTTGTCAAATTAGGGTTTCTAACCAATCTTTTGCATCCAATAGGAGTATTTGTGTCATTGGATGAACATTTAGGTCATTTTCGTCCTCCCTAGGCTTATACTTGTCCAATTAGGGTTTTTAAGCAATCTTGTGCATCCAATAAGTTCATTTGTGTCATTGGATGAACATTTAGGTCATTTTCGTCCTCCCTAGGCTTATTCTTGTCCAATTAGGGTTTATAAGCAATCTTGTGCATCCAATAAGTTCATTTGTGTCATTGGATGAACATTTAGGTCATTTTCGTCCTCCCTGGGTTTATTCTTGTCCAATTAGGGTTTCTAACCAATCTTGTGCATCCAATAAGTTCATTTGTGTCATTGGATGAACATTTAGGTCATTTTCGTCCTCCCTAGGCTTATTCTTGTCCAATTAGGGTTTTTAACCAATCTTGTGCATCCAATAGGTGTGTTTGTGTCATTGGATGAACATTTAGGTCATTTTCGTCCTCCCTAGGCTTATTCTTGTAAAATTAGAATTTCTAACCAATCTTTTGCATCCAATAGGTGTATTTGTGTCATTGGATGAACATTTAGGTCATTTTCGTCCTCCCTAGGCTTATTCTTGTCCAATTAGGGTTTTTAAGCAATCTTGTGCATCCAATAAGTTCATTTGTGTCATTGGATGAACATTTAGGTCATTTTCGTCCTCCCTAGGCTTATTCTTGTCCAATTAGGGTTTCTAACAAATCTTTTGCATCCAATAGGTGTATTTGTGTCATTGGATGAACATTTAGGTCATTTTCGTCCTCCCTAGGCTTATTCTTGTCCAATTAGGGTTTATAAGCAATCTTGTGCATCCAATAAGTTCATTTGTGTCATTGGATGAACATTTAGGTCATTTTCGTCCTCCCTAGTCTTATTCTTGTCCAATTAGGGTTTATAAGCAATCTTGTGCATCCAATAAGTTCATTTGTGTCATTGGATGAACATTTTGGTCATTTTCGTCCTCCCTAGGCTTATTCTTGTCCAATTAGGGTTTTTAAGCAATCTTGTGCAACCAATAAGTTCATTTGTGTCATTGGATGAACATTTAGGTCATTTTCGTCCTCCCTAGGCTTATTCTTGTCCTATTAGGGTTTATAAGCAATCTTGTGCATCCAATAAGTTCATTTGTGTCATTGGATGAACATTTAGGTCATTTTCGTCCTCCCTAGGCTTATTCTTGTCCAATTAGGGTTTATAAGCAATCTTGTGCATCCAATAAGTTCATTTGTGTCATTGGATGAACATTTTGGTCATTTTCGTCCTCCCTAGGCTTATTCTTGTCCAATTACGGTTTCTAAGCAATCTTGTGCATCCAATAAGTTCATTTGTGTCATTGGATGAACATTTAGGTCATTTTCGTCCTCCCTAGGCTTATTCTTGTCCAATTAGGGTTTTTAACCAATCTTGTGCATCCAATAGGTGTGTTTGTGTCATTGGATGAACATTTAGGTCATTTTCGTCCTCCCTAGGCTTATTCTTGTCCAATTAGGGTTTTTCACCAATCTTGTGCATCCAATAAGTTCATTTGTGTCATTGGATGAACATTTAGGTCATTTTCGTCCACCCTAGGCTTATTCTTGTCCAATTAGAGTTTTTAACCAATCTTGTGCATCCAATAAGTTCATGTGTGTCATTGGATGAACAATTAGGGTTTCTAACCAATCTTGTGCATCCAATAGGTGTGTTTGTGTCATTGGATGAACATTTAGGTCATTTTCGTCCTCCCTAGTCTTATTCTTGTCCAATTAGGGTTTTAAGCAATCTTGTGCATCCAATAAGTTCATTTGTGTCATTGGATTAAGATTTAAGTCATTTTCGTCCTCCCTAGGCTTATTCTTGTTCAATTAGGGTTTCTAACCTATCTTGTGCATCCAATAGGTGTGTTTGTGTCATTGGATGAACATTTAGGTCATTTTCGTCCTCCCTAGTCTTATTCTTGTCCAATTAGGGTTTTAAGCAATCTTGTGCATCCAATAAGTTCATTTGTGTCATTGGATGAACATTTAGGTCATTTTCGTCCTCCTTAGTCTTATTCTTGTCCAATTAGGGTTTTAAGCCAATCTTGTGCATCCAATAGGTGTGTGTTTGTGTCATTTGATGAACATTTAGGTCATTTTCGTCCTCCCAAGGCTTATTCTTATCCAATTAGGGTTTTAAGCAATCTTGTGCATCCAATAAGTTCATTTGTGTCATTGGATTAAGATTTAAGTCATTTTCGTCCTCCCTAGGCTTATTCTTGTCCAATTAGGGTTTATAAGCAATCTTGTGCATCCAATAAGTTCATTTGTGTCATTGGATGAACATTTAGGTCATTTTCGTCCTCCCTAGGCTTATTGTTGTCCAATTAGGGTTTTTAACCAATCTTGTGCGTCCAATAGGTGTGTTTCTGTCATTGGATGAACATTTAGGTCATTTTCGTCCTCTCTAGTCTTATTCTTGTCCAATTAGGGTTTTAAGCCAATCTTGTGCATCCAATAGGTGTGTTTGTGTCATTTGATGAACATTTAGGTCATTTTCGTCCTCCCAAGGCTTATTCTTATCCAATTAGGGTTTTAAGCAATCTTGTGCATCCAATAAGTTCATTTGTGTCATTGGATTAAGATTTAAGTCATTTTCGTCCTCCCTAGGCTTATTCTTGTCCAATTAGGGTTTATAAGCAATCTTGTGCATCCAATAAGTTCATTTGTGTCATTGGATGAACATTTAGGTCATTTACGTCCTCCCTAGGATTATTCTAGTCCAATTAGGGTTTCTAACCAATCTTGTGCATCCAATAAGTTCATTTGTGTCATTGGATGAACATTTAGGTCATTTTCATCCTCCCTAGGCTTATTCTTGTCCAATTAGGGTTTTTAACCAATCTTGTGCATCCAATAGGTGTGTTTGTGTCATTGGATGAACATTTAGGTCATTTTCGTCCTCCCTAGGCTTATTCTTGTCCAATTAGGGTTTCTAACCAATCTTGTGCATCCAATAGGTGTATTTGTGTCATTGGATGAAAATTTAGGTCATTTTCGTCCTCCCTAGGCTTATTCTTGTCTAACTATTGGTTTTAAGCAATCTTGTGCATCCAATAAGTTCATTTGTGTCATTGGATGAACATTTAGGTCATTTTTGTCCTCCCTAGGCTTATTCTTGTCCAATTATGGTTTTTAACCAATCTTGTGCATCTAATAGGTGTGTTTGTGTCATTGGATGAACATTTAGGTCATTTTCGTCCTCCCTAGGCTTATTCTTGTCCAATTAGGGTGTCTCACCAATCTTGTGCATCCAATAAGTTCATTTGTGTCATTGGATGAACATTTAGGTCATTTTCGTCCTCCCTAGGCTTATTCTTGTCAAATTAGGGTTTTTAACCAATCTTGTGCATCCAATAGGTGTGTTTGTGTCATTGGATGAACATTTAGGTCATTTTCGTCCTCCCTAGGCTTATTCTTGTCCAATTAGGGTTTTTAACCAATCTTGTGCATCCAATAAGTTCATTTGTTTCATTGGATAAACATTTAGGTCATTTTCGTCCACCCTAGGCTTATTCTGGTCCAATTAGGGTTTTTAACCAATCTTGTGCATCCAATAGGTTCATTTGTGTCATTGGATGAACATTTAGGTCATTTTCTTCCTCCCAAGGCTTATTCTTGTCCAATTAAGGTTTTTAACCAATCTTGTGCATCCAATAAGTTCCTTTGTTTCATTGGATGAACATTTAGGTCATTTTCGTCCTCCCTAGGCTTATTCTTGTCCAATTAGGGTTTTAAGCAATCTTGTGCATCCAATAAGTTCGTTTGTGTCATTGGATGAACATTTAGGTCATTTTCGTCCTCCCTAGGCTTATTCTTGTCCAATTAGGGTTTTTAACCAATCTTGTGCATCCAATAGGTGTATTTGTGTCATTGGATGAACATTTAGGTCATTTTCGTCCTCCCTAGGCCTATTCTTGTCCAATTAGGGTTTTTAACCAATCTTGTGCATCCAATAAGTTCATTTGTGTCATTGGATGAACATTTAGGTCATTTTCGTCCTCCCTAGGCTTATTCTTGTCCAATTAGGGTTTTTAACCAATCTTGTGCATCCAATAGGTGTGTTTGTGTCATTGGATGAACATTTAGGTCATTTTCGTCCACCCTAGGCTTATTCTTATCCAATTAGGGTTTCTAACCAATCTTGTGGATCCAATAGGTGTATTTGTGTCATTGGATGAACATTTAGGTCATTTTCGTCCCCCCTAGGATTATTCTTGTCCAATTAGGGTTTTTAAGCAATCTCGTGCATCCAATAAGTTCATTTGTGTCATTGGATGAACATTTAGGTCATTTTCGTCCTCCCTAGGCTTATTCTTGTCCAATTAAGGTTTTTAACCAATCTTGTGCATCCAATAAGTTCATTTGTGTCATTGGATGAACATTTAGGTCATTTTCGTCCTCCCTAGGCTTATTCTTGTCCAATTAGGGTTTTTAACCAATCTTGTGCATCCAATAGGTGTGTTTGTGTCATCGGATGAACATTTAGGTCATTTTCATTCTCCCTAGGCTTATTCTTTTCCAATTAGGGTTTTTAACCAATCTTGTGCATCCAATAGGTGTATTTGTGTCATTTGATGAACATTTAGGTCATTTTTGTCCTCCCTAGGCTTATTCTTGTCCAATTAGGGTTTTTAAGCAATCTCGTGCATCCAATAAGTTCATTTGTGTCATTGGATGAACATTTAGGTCATTTTCGTCCTCCCTAGGCTTATTCTTGTCCAATTAGGGTTTTTAACCAATCTTGTGCATCCAATAGGTGTGTTTGTGTCATTGGATGAACATTTAGGTCATTTTCGTCCTCCCTAGGCTTATTCTTGTCCAATTAGGGTTTTTAACCAATCTTGTGCATCTAATAAGTTCATTTGTGTCGTTGGATAAACATTTAGGTCATTTTCGTCCACCCTAGGCTTATTCTGGTCCAATTAGGGTTTTTAACCAATCTTGTGCATCCAATAAGTTCATTTGTGTCATTGGATGAACATTTAGGTCATTTTCGTCCTCCCAAGGCTTATTGTTGTCCAATTAGGGTTTTTAACCAATCTTGTGCATCCAATAGGTGTATTTGTGTCATTGGATGAACATTTAGGTCATTTTCGTCCTCCCTAGGCTTATTCTTGTCCAATTAGGGTTTTTAACCAATCTTGTGCATCCAATAGGTGTGTTTGTGTCATTGGATGAACATTTAGGTCATTTTCGTCCTCCCTAGGCTTATTCTTGTCCAATTAGGGTTTCTAACCAATCTTGTGCATCCAATAGGTGTGTATGTGTCATTGGATGAACATTTAGGTCATTTTCGTCCTCCCTAGGCTTATTCTTGTCCAATTAGGGTTTTTAACCAATCTTGTGCATCCAATAAGTTCATTTGTGTCATTGGATTAACATTTAGGTCATTTTCGTCCTCCCTAGGCTTATTCTTGTCAAATTAGGGTTTCTAACCAATCGTGTGCATCCAATCGGTCTGTTTGTGTCATTGGATGAACATTTAGGTAATTTTCGTCCTCCCTAGGCGTATTCTTGTCCAATTAGGGTTTTTAACCAATCTTGTGCATCCAATAGGTGTGTTTGTGTCATTGGATGAACATTTAGGTCATTTTCGTCCTCCCTAGGCTTATTCTTGTCCAATTAGGGTTTTTAACCAATCTTGTGCATCCAATAAGTTCATTTGTGTCATTGGATGAAAATTTAGGTTATTTTCGTCCTCCCTAGGCTTATTCTTGTCCAATTAGGGTTTTTAACCAATCTTGTGCATCCAATAGGTGTGTTTGTGTCATTGGATGAACATTTAGGTCATTTTCGTCCTCCCTAGGCTTATTCTTGTCCAATTAGGGTTTCTAACCAATCTTGTGCATCCAATAGGTGTGTTTGTGTCATTGGATGAACATTTAGGTCATTTTCGTCCTCCCTAGGCTTACTCTTGTCCAATTAGGGTTTTTAACCAATCTTGTGCATCCAATAAGTTCATTTGTGTCATTGGATAAACATTTAGGTCATTTTCGTCCACCCTAGGCTTATTCTTGTCCAATTAGGGTTTTTAACCAATCTTGTGCATCCAATAGGTGTGTTTGTGTTATTGGATGAACATTTAGGTCATTTTCGTCCTCCCTAGGCTTATTCTTGTCCAATTAGGGTTTCTAACCAATCTTGTGCATCCAATAGGTGTATTTGTGTCATTGGATGAACATTTAGGTCTTTTTCGTCCTCCCTAGGCTTATTCTTGTCCAATTAGGGTTTTTAAGCAATCTTGTGCATCGAATAAGTTCATTTGTGTCATTGGATGAACATTTAGGTCATCTTCGTCCTCCCTAGGCTTATTCTTGTCCAATTAGGGTTTCTAAGGAATCTTGTGCATCCAATAGGTGTATTTGTGTCATTGGATGAACATTTAGGTCATTTTCGTCCTCCCTAGGCTTATTCTTGTCTAATTAGGGTTTTTAAGCAATCTTGTGCATCCAATAAGTTCATTTGTGTCATTGGATGAACATTTAGGTCATTTTCGTCCTCCCTAGGCTTATTCTTGTCCAATTAGGGTTTTTAACCAATCTTGTGCATCCAATAGGTGTGTTTGTGTCATTGATTGAACATTTAGGTCATTTTCGTCCTCCCTAGGCTTATTCTTGTCCAATTAGGGTTTTTTACCAATCTTGTGCATCCAACAAGTTCATTTGTGTCATTGGATGAACATTTAGGTCATTTTCGTCCTCCCTAGGCTTATTCTTGCCCAATTAGGGTTTTTAAGCAATCTTGTGAATCCAATAAGTTCATTTGTTTCATTGGATGAACATTTAGGTAATTTTCGTCCTCCCTAGGCTTATTCTTGTTCAATTAGGGTTTCTAACCAATGTTGTGCATCCAATAGGTGTGTTTGTGTCATTGGATGAACATTTAGGTCATTTTCGTCCTCCCTAGTCTTATTCTTGTCCAATTAGGGTTTTAAGCAATCTTGTGCATCCAATAAGTTCATTTGTGTCATTGGATGAACATTTAGGTTATTTTCGTCCTCACTAGGCTTAGTTTTGTGCAATTAGGGTTTTTAACCAATCTTGTGCATCCAATAGGTGCGTTTGTGTCATTAGATGAACATTTAGGTCATTTTCATCCTCCCTAGGCTTATTGTTGTCCAATTAGGGTTTTTAACCAATCTTGTGCATCCAATAGGTGTGTTTGTGTCATTGGATGAACATTTAGGTCATTTTCCTCCTCCCTAGGCTTATTGTTGTCCAATTAGGATTTTTAACAAATCTTGTGCATCCAATAGGTGTGTTTGTGTCATTAGATTAACATTTAGGTCATTTTCCTCCTCCCTAGACTTATTGTTGTCCAATTAGGGTTTTTAACCAATCTTATGCATCCAATAGGTGTGTTTGTGTCATTGGATGAACATTTAGGTCATTTTCGTCCTCCCTAGTCTTATTCTTGTCCAATTAGGGTTTTAAGCCAATCTTGTGCATCCAATAGGTGTGTTTGTGTCATTTGATGAACATTTAGGTCATTTTCGTCCTCCCAAGGCTTATTCTTATCCAATTAGGGTTTTAAGCAATCTTGTGCATCCAATACGTTCATTTGTGTCATTGGATTAAGATTTAAGTCATTTTCGTCCTCCCTAGGCTTATTCTTGTCCAGTTAGGGTTTTTAACCAATCTTGTGCATCCAATAGGTGTGTTTGTGTCATTGGATGAACATTTAGGTCATTTTCATCCTCCCTAGGCTTATTGTTGTCCAATTAGGGTTTTTAACCAATCTTGTGCATCCAATAGGTGTGTTTGTGTCATTTGATGAACATTTAGGTCATTTTTGTCCTCCCATGGCTTATTCTTGTCCAATTAGGGTTTTCAGTAATCTTGTGCATCCAATAAGTTTATTTGTGTCATTGGATGAACATTTAGGTCATTTTCATCCTCCCTAGGCTTATTCTTGTCCAATTATGGTTTTTAACCAATCTTGTGCATCCAATAGGTGTGTTTGTGTCATTAGATGAACATTTAGGTCATTTTCATCCTCCCTAGGCTTATTGTTGTCCAATTAGGGTTTTTAACCAATCTTGTGCATCCAATAGGTGTGTTTGTGTCATTGGATGAACATTTAGGTCATTTTCGTCCTCCCTAGTCTTATTCTTGTCCAATTAGGGTTTAAAGCCAATCTTGTGCATCCAATAGGTGTGTTTGTGTCATTTGATGAACATTTAGGTCATTTTCGTCCTCCCAAGGCTTATTCTTATCCAATTAGGGTTTTAAGCAATCTTGTGCATCCAATAAGTTCATTTGTGTCATTGGATTAAGATTTAAGTCATTTTCGTCCTCCCTAGGCTTATTCTTGTCCAGTTAGGGTTTTTAACCAATCTTGTGCATCCAATAGGTGTGTTTGTGTCATTGGATGAACATTTAGGTCATTTTCATCCTCCCTAGGCTTATTGTTGTCCAATTAGGGTTTTTAACCAATCTTGTGCATCCAATAGGTGTGTTTGTGTCATTTGATGAACATTTAGGTCATTTTTGTCCTCCCATGGCTTATTCTTGTCCAATTAGGGTTTTAAGCAATCTTGTGCATCCTATAAGTTCATTTGTGTCATTGGATGAACATTTAGGTCATTTTCGTCCTCCCTATGCTTATTCTTGTCCAATTATGGTTTTTAACCAATCTTGTGCATCCAACAGATGTGTTTGTGTCATTGGATGAACATTTAGGTCATTTTCGTCCTCCCTAGGCTTTTTCTTGTCCAATTAGGGTTTCTAACCAATCTTGTGCATCCAATAGGTGTATTTGTGTCATTGGATGAACATTTAGGTCATTTTCGTCCTCCCTAGGCTTATTCTTGTCTAATTAGGGTTTTTAATCAATCTTGTGCATCCAATAAGTTCATTTGTGTCATTGGATGAACATTTAGGTCATTTTCGTCCTCCCTAGGCTTTTTCTTGTCCAATTAGGGTTTTTAACCAATCTTGTGCATCCAATAAGTTCATTTGTTTCATTGGATAAACATTTAGGTCATTTTCGTCCTCCCTAGGCTTATTCTGGTCCAATTAGGGTTTTTAACCAATCTTGTGCATCCAATAGGTTCATTTGTGTCATTGGATGAACATTTAGGTCATTTTCTTCCTCCCAAGGCTTATTCTTGTCCAATTAGGGTTTTTAACCAATCTTGTGCATCCAATAAGTTCATTTGTTTCATTGGATGAACATTTAGGTCATTTTCGTCCTCCCTAGGCTTATTCTTGTCCAATTAGGGTTTTAAGCAATCTTGTGCATCCAATAAGTTCATTTGTGTCATTGGATGAACATTTAGGTCATTTTCGTCCTCCCTAGGCTTATTTTTGTCCAATTAGGGTTTTTAACCAATCTTGTGCATCCAATAGGTGTGTTTGTGTCATTGGATGAACATTTAGGTCATTTTTGTCCTCCCATGGCTTATTCTTGTCCAATTAGGGTTTTCAGTAATCTTGTGCATCCAATAAGTTTATTTGTGTCATTGGATGAACATTTAGGTCATTTTCGTCCTCCCTAGGCTTATTCTTGTCCAATTATGGTTTTTAACCAATCTTGTGCATCCAATAGGTGTGTTTGTGTCATTAGATGAACATTTAGGTCATTTTCATCCTCCCTAGGCTTATTGTTGTCCAATTAGAGTTTTTAACCAATCTTGTGCATCCAATAGGTGTGTTTGTGTCATTGGATGAACATTTAGGTCATTTTCGTCCTCCCTAGTCTTATTCTTGTCCAATTAGGGTTTTAAGCCAATCTTGTGCATCCAATAGGTGTGTTTGTGTCATTTGATGAACATTTAGGTCATTTTCGTCCTCCCAAGGCTTATTCTTATCCAATTAGGGTTTTAAGCAATCTTGTGCATCCAATAAGTTCATTTGTGTCATTGGATTAAGATTTAAGTCATTTTCGTCCTCCCTATGCTTATTCTTGTTTAGTTAGGGTTTTTAACCAATCTTGTGCATCCAATAGGTGTGTTTGTGTCATTGGATGAACATTTAGGTCATTTTCGTCCTCCCTAGGCTTATTCTTGTCCAATTAGGGTTTTTAACCAATCTTGTGCATCCAATAGGTGTGTTTGTGTCATTGGATGAACATTTAGGTCATTTTCGTTCTCCCTAGGCTTATTCTTTTCCAATTAGGGTTTTTAACCAATCCTGTGCATCCAATAAGTTCATTTGTGTCATTGGATGAACATTTAGGTCATTTTCGTCCTCCCTAGGCTTATTTTTGTCCAATTAGGGTTTTTACCCAATCTTGTGCATCCAATAAGTTCATTTGTGTCATTGGATGAACATTTAGGTCATTTTCGTCCACCCTAGGCTTATTCTTGTTCAATTAGGGTTTCTAACCAATCTTGTGCATCCAATAGGTGTGTTTGTGTCATTGGATGAACATTTAGGTCATTTTCGTCCTCCCTAGGCTTATTCTTGTCCAATTAGGGTTTCTAACCAATCTTGTGCATCCAATAGGTGTATTTGTCTCATTGGAGGAACATTTTGGTCATTTTCGTCCTCCCTAGGCTTATTCTTGTCCAATTAGGGTTTTTAACCAATCTTGTGCATCCAATAGGTGTGTTTGTGTCATTGGATGAACATTTAGGTCATTTTCGTCCTCCCTAGGCTTATTCTTGTCCAATTAGGGTTTCTAACCAATCTTGTGCATCCAATAGGTGTATTTGTGTTATTTGATGAACATTTAGGTCATTTTCGTCCTCCCTAGGCTTATTCTTGTCCATTTAGGGTTTTTAACCAATCTTGTGCATCCAATAGGTGTGTTTGTGTCATTGGACGAACATTTAGGTCATTTTCGTCCTCCCTAGGCTTATTCTTGTCTAATTAGGGTTTTTAAGCAATCTTGTGCATCCAATAAGTTCATTTGTGTCATTGGATGAACATTTAGGTCATTTTCGTCCTCCCTAGGCTTATTCTTGTCCAATTAGGGTTTTTAACCAATCTTGTGCATCCAATAGGTGTGTTTGTGTCATTGGATGAACATTTAGGTCATTTTCGTCCTCCCTAGGTTTATTCTTGTCCAACTAGGGTTTTAAGCAATCTTGTGCATCCAATAAGTTCATTTGTGTCATTGGATTAACATTTAGGTCATTTTCGTCCTCCCTAGGCTTATTCTTGTCCAATTAGGGTTTTTAACCAATCTTGTGCATCCAATAGGTGTGTTTGTGTTATTGGATGAACATTTAGGTCATTTTCGTCCTCCCTAGGCTTATTCTTGTCCAATTAGGGTTTCTAACCAATCTTGTGCATCCAATAGGTGTATTTGTGTCATTGGATGAACATTTAGGTCTTTTTCGTCCTCCCTAGGCTTATTCTTGTCCAATTAGGGTTTTTAAGCAATCTTGTGCATCGAATAAGTTCATTTGTGTCATTGGATGAACATTTAGGTCATCTTCGTCCTCCCTAGGCTTATTCTTGTCCAATTAGGGTTTCTAAGGAATCTTGTGCATCCAATAGGTGTATTTGTGTCATTGGATGAACATTTAGGTCATTTTCGTCCTCCCTAGGCTTATTCTTGTCTAATTAGGGTTTTTAAGCAATCTTGTGCATCCAATAAGTTCATTTGTGTCATTGGATGAACATTTAGGTCATTTTCGTCCTCCCTAGGCTTATTCTTGTCCAATTAGGGTTTTTAACCAATCTTGTGCATCCAATAGGTGTGTTTGTGTCATTGATTGAACATTTAGGTCATTTTCGTCCTCCCTAGGCTTATTCTTGTCCAATTAGGGTTTTTTACCAATCTTGTGCATCCAACAAGTTCATTTGTGTCATTGGATGAACATTTAGGTCATTTTCGTCCTCCCTAGGCTTATTCTTGCCCAATTAGGGTTTTTAAGCAATCTTGTGAATCCAATAAGTTCATTTGTTTCATTGGATGAACATTTAGGTAATTTTCGTCCTCCCTAGGCTTATTCTTGTTCAATTAGGGTTTCTAACCAATGTTGTGCATCCAATAGGTGTGTTTGTGTCATTGGATGAACATTTAGGTCATTTTCGTCCTCCCTAGTCTTATTCTTGTCCAATTAGGGTTTTAAGCAATCTTGTGCATCCAATAAGTTCATTTGTGTCATTGGATGAACATTTAGGTTATTTTCGTCCTCACTAGGCTTAGTTTTGTGCAATTAGGGTTTTTAACCAATCTTGTGCATCCAATAGGTGCGTTTGTGTCATTAGATGAACATTTAGGTCATTTTCATCCTCCCTAGGCTTATTGTTGTCCAATTAGGGTTTTTAACCAATCTTGTGCATCCAATAGGTGTGTTTGTGTCATTGGATGAACATTTAGGTCATTTTCCTCCTCCCTAGGCTTATTGTTGTCCAATTAGGATTTTTAACAAATCTTGTGCATCCAATAGGTGTGTTTGTGTCATTAGATTAACATTTAGGTCATTTTCCTCCTCCCTAGACTTATTGTTGTCCAATTAGGGTTTTTAACCAATCTTATGCATCCAATAGGTGTGTTTGTGTCATTGGATGAACATTTAGGTCATTTTCGTCCTCCCTAGTCTTATTCTTGTCCAATTAGGGTTTTAAGCCAATCTTGTGCATCCAATAGGTGTGTTTGTGTCATTTGATGAACATTTAGGTCATTTTCGTCCTCCCAAGGCTTATTCTTATCCAATTAGGGTTTTAAGCAATCTTGTGCATCCAATACGTTCATTTGTGTCATTGGATTAAGATTTAAGTCATTTTCGTCCTCCCTAGGCTTATTCTTGTCCAGTTAGGGTTTTTAACCAATCTTGTGCATCCAATAGGTGTGTTTGTGTCATTGGATGAACATTTAGGTCATTTTCATCCTCCCTAGGCTTATTGTTGTCCAATTAGGGTTTTTAACCAATCTTGTGCATCCAATAGGTGTGTTTGTGTCATTTGATGAACATTTAGGTCATTTTTGTCCTCCCATGGCTTATTCTTGTCCAATTAGGGTTTTAAGCAATCTTGTGAATCCAATAAGTTCATTTGTGTCATTGGATGAACATTTAGGTCATTTTCGTCCTCCCTATGCTTATTCTTGTCCAATTATGGTTTTTAACCAATCTTGTGCATCCAATAGATGTGTTTGTGTCATTGGATGAACATTTAGGTCATTTTCGTCCTCCCTAGGCTTTTTCTTGTGCAATTAGGGTTTCTAACTAATCTTGTGCATCCAATAGGTGTATTTGTGTCATTGGATGAACATTTAGGTCATTTTCGTCCTCCCTAGGCTTATTCTTGTCTAATTAGGGTTTTTAATCAATCTTGTGCATCCAATAAGTTCATTTGTGTCATTGGATGAACATTTAGGTCATTTTCGTCCTCCCTAGGCTTTTTCTTGTCCAATTAGGGTTTTTAACCAATCTTGTGCATCCAATAAGTTCATTTGTTTCATTGGATAAACATTTAGGTCATTTTCGTCCTCCCTAGGCTTATTCTGGTCCAATTAGGGTTTTTAACCAATCTTGTGCATCCAATAGGTTCATTTGTGTCATTGGATGAACATTTAGGTCATTTTCTTCCTCCCAAGGCTTATTCTTGTCCAATTAGGGTTTTTAACCAGTCTTGTGCATCCAATAAGTTCATTTGTTTCATTGGATGAACATTTAGGTCATTTTCGTCCTCCCTAGGCTTATTCTTGTCCAATTAGGGTTTTAAGCAATCTTGTGCATCCAATAAGTTCATTTGTGTCATTGGATGAACATTTAGGTTATTTTCGTCCTCACTAGGCTTAGTTTTGTGCAATTAGGGTTTTTATCCAATCTTGTGCATCCAATAGGTGTGTTTGTGTCATTAGATGAACATTTAGGTCATTTTCATCCTCCCTAGGCTTATTGTTGTCCAATTAGGGTTTTTAACCAATTTTGTGCATCCAATAGGTGTGTTTGTGTCATTGGATGAACATTTAGGTCATTTTCGTCTTCCCTAGTCTTATTCTTGTCCAATTAGGGTTTTAAGCAATCTTGTGCATCCAATAAGTTCATTTGTGTCATTGGATTAAGATTTAAGTCATTTTCGTCCTCCCTAGGCTTATTCTTGTTCAATTAGGGTTTCTAACCTATCTTGTGAATCCAATAGGTGTGTTTGTGTCATTGGATGAACATTTAGGTCATTTTCGTCCTCCCTAGTCTTATTCTTGTCCAATTAGGGTTTTAAGCAATCTTGTGCATCCAATAAGTTCATTTGTATCATTGGATGAGCATTTAGGTCATTTTCGTCCTCCCTAGGCTTATTCTTGTCCAATTAGGATTTTTAACCAATCTTGTGCATCCAATAAGTTCATTTGTGTCATTGGATGAACATTTAGGTCATTTTCGTCCTCCCTAGGCTTATTCTTGTCCAATTAGGGTTTTTAACCAACCTTGTGCATCCAATAAGTTCATTTGTGTCATTGGATAAACATTTAGGTCATTTTCGTCCACCCTAGGCTTATTCTTGTCCAATTAGGGTTTTTAACCAATCTTGTGCATCCAATAGGTGTATTTGTGTCATTGGATGAACATTTAGGTCATTTTCGTCCTCCCTAGGCTTATTCTTGTCTAATTAGGGTTTTTAAGCAATCTTGTGCATCCAATAAGTTCATTTGTGTCATTCGATGAACATTTAGGTCATTTTCGTCCTCCCTAGGCATATTCTTGTCCAATTAGGGTTTTTAACCAATCTTGTGCATCCAATAGGTGTATTTGTGTCATTGGATGAACATTTAGGTCATTTTCGTCCTCCCTAGGCTTATTCTTGTCCAATTAGGGTTTTTAAGCAATCTTGTGCATCCAATAAGTTCATTTGTGTCATTGGATGATCATTTAGGTCATTTTCGTCATCACAAGGCTTATTCTTGTCCAATTAGGGTTTTTAACCAATCTTGTGCATCCAATAAGTTCATTTGTGTCATTGGATAAACATTTAGGTCATTTTCGTCCGCCCTAGTCTTATTCTTGTCCAATTAGGGTTTTTAACCAAACTTGTGCATCCAATAGGTGTGTTTGTGTCATTGGATGAACATTTAGGTCATTTTCGTCCTCCTTAGGCTTATTCTTGTCCAATTAGGGTTTTTAACCAATTTTGTGCATCCAATAAGTTCATTTGTGTCATTGGATAAACATTTAGGTCATTTTCGTCCACCCTAGGCTTATTCTTGTCCAGTTAGGGTTTTTAACAAATCTTGTGCATCCAATAGGTGTGTTTGTGTCATTGGATGAACATTTAGGTCATTTTCGTCCTCCCTAGGCTTATTCTTGTCCAATTAGGGTTTCTAACCAATCTTGTGCATCCAATAGGTGTATTTGTGTCATTGGATGAACATTTAGGTCATTTTCATCCTCCCTTGGCTTATTCTTGTCCAATTAGGGTTTTTAACCAATCTTGTGCATCCAATAAGTTCATTTGTGTCATTGGATGAACATTTAGGTCATTTTCGTCCTCCCTAGGCTTATTCTTGTCCAATTAGGGTTTTTAACCAATCTTGTGCATCCAATAGGTGTGTTTGTGTCATTTGACGAACATTTAGGTCATTTTCGTCCTCCCTAGGCTTATTCTTGTCCAATTAGGGTTTTTAACCAATCTTGTGCATCCAATAGGTGTGTTTGTGTCATTGGATGAACATTTAGGTCATTTTCGTCCTCCCTAGGCTTATGCTTGTCAAATTAGGGTTTCTAACCAATCTTTTGCATCCAATAGGTGTATTTGTGTCATTGGATGAACAATTAGGTCATTTTCGGGCTCCCTAGGCTTATTCTTGTCCAATTAGGGTTTTTAAGCAATCTTGTGCATCCAATAAGTTCATTTGTGTCATTGGATGAACATTTAGGTCATTTTCGTCCTCCCTAGGCTTATTCTTGTCCAATTAGGGTTTTTAACCAATCTTGTGCATCCAATAGGTGTGTTTGTGTCATTGGACGAACATTTAGGTCATTTTCGTCCTCCCTAGGCTAATTCTTGTCCAATTAGGGTTTTTAACCAATCTTGTGCATCCAATAAGTTCATTTGTGTCATTGGATGAACATTTAGGTCATTTTCGTCCTCCCTAGGCTTATTCTTGTCCAATTAGGGTTTTTAACCAATCTTGTGCATCCAATAAGTTCATTTGTGTCATTAGATAAACATTTAGGTCATTTTCATCCTCCCTAGTGTTATTCTTGTCCAATTAGGGTTTTAAGCAATCTTGTGCATCCAATAAGTTCATTTGTGTCATTGGATGAACATTTAGGTCATTTTCGTCCTCCCTAGGCTTATTCTTGTCCAATTAGGGTTTTTAACCAATCTTGTGCATCCAATAGGTGTGTTTGTGTCATTGGATGAACATTTAGGTCATTTTCGTCCTTCCTAGTCTTATTCTTGTCCAATTAGGGTTTTAAGCAATCTTATGCATCCAATAAGTTCATTTGTGTCATTAGATGAACATTTAGGTTATTTTCGTCCTCACTAGGCTTAGTTTTGTGCAATTAGGGTTTTTTTTACCAATCTTGTGCATCCAATAGGTGTGTTTGTGTCATTAGATAAACATTTAGGTCATTTTCATCCTCCCTAGTGTTATTCTTGTCCAATTAGGGTTTTAAGCAATCTTGTGCATCCAATAAGTTCATTTGTGTCATTGGATGAACATTTAGGTCATTTTCGTCCTCCCTAGGCTTATTCTTGTTCAATTAGGGTTTTTAACCAATCTTGTGCATCCAATAGGTGTGTTTGTGTCATTAGATGAACATTTAGGTCATTTTCATCCTCCCTAGGCTTATTGTTGTCCAATTAGAGTTTTTAAGCAATCTTGTGCATCCAATAAGTTCATTTGTGTCATTGGATGAACATTTAGGTCATTTTCGTCCTCCCTAGGCTTATTCTTGTCCAATTAGGGTTTTTAACCAATCTTGTGCATCCAATAGGTGTGTTTGTGTCATTGGATAAACATTTAGGTCATTTTCGTCCTCTCTAGTCTTATTCTTGTCCAATTAGGGTTTTAAGCCAATCTTGTGCATCCAATAGGTGTGTTTGTGTCATTTGATGAACATTTAGGTCATTTTCGTCCTCCCAAGGCTTATTCTTATCCAATTAGGGTTTTAAGAAATCTTGTGCATCCAATAAGTTCATTTGTGTCATTGGATTAAGATTTAAGTCATTTTCGTCCTCCCTAGGCTTATTCTTGTCCAATTAGGGTTTATAAGCAATCTTGTGCATCCAATAAGTTCATTTGTGTCATTGGATGAACATTTAGGTCATTTACGTCCTCCCTAGGTTTATTCTTGTCCAATTAGGGTTTCTAACCAATCTTGTGCTTCCAATAAATTCATTTGTGTCATTGGATGAACATTTAGGTCATTTTCATCCTCCCTAGGCTTATTCTTGTCCAATTAGGGTTTTTAACCAATCTTGTGCATCCAATAGGTGTGTTTGTGTCATTGGATGAACATTTAGGTCATTTTCGTCCTCCCTAGGCTTATTCTTGTCCAATTAGGGTTTCTAACCAATCTTGTGCATCCAATAGGTGTATTTGTGTCATTGGATGAAAATTTAGGTCATTTTCGTCCTCCCTAGGCTTATTCTTGTCTAACTATGGGTTTTAAGCAATCTTGTGCATCCAATAAGTTCATTTGTGTCATTGGATGAACATTTAGGTCATTTTTGTCCTCCCTAGGCTTATTCTTGTCCAATTATGGTTTTTAACCAATCTTGTGCATCTAATAGGTGTGTTTGTGTCATTGGATGAACATTTAGGTCATTTTCGTCCTCCCTAGGCTTATTCTTGTCCAATTAGGGTGTCTCACCAATCTTGTGCATCCAATAAGTTCATTTGTGTCATTGGATGAACATTTAGGTCATTTTCGTCCTCCCTAGGCTTATTCTTGTCAAATTAGGGTTTTTAACCAATCTTGTGCATCCAATAGGTGTGTTTGTGTCATTGGATGAACATTTAGGTCATTTTCGTCCTCCCTAGGCTTATTCTTGTCCAATTAGGGTTTTTAACCAATCTTGTGCATCCAATAAGTTCATTTGTTTCATTGGATAAACATTTAGGTCATTTTCGTCCACCCTAGGCTTATTCTGGTCCAATTAGGGTTTTTAACCAATCTTGTGCATCCAATAGGTTCATTTGTGTCATTGGATGAACATTTAGGTCATTTTCTTCCTCCCAAGGCTTATTCTTGTCCAATTAGGGTTTTTAACCAATCTTGTGCATCCAATAAGTTCATTTGTTTCATTGGATGAACATTTAGGTCATTTTCGTCCTCTCTAGGCTTATTCTTGTCCAATTATGGTTTTTAAGCAATCTTGTGCATCCAATAAGTTCATTTGTGTCATTGGATGAACATTTAGGTTATTTTCGTCCTCACTAGGCTTAGTTTTGTGCAATTAGGGTTTTTATCCAATCTTGTGCATCCAATAGGTGTGTTTGTGTCATTAGATGAACATTTAGGTCATTTTCATCCTCCCTAGGCTTATTGTTGTCCAATTAGGGTTTTTAACCAATTTTGTGCATCCAATAGGTGTGTTTGTGTCATTGGATGAACATTTAGGTCATTTTCGTCTTCCCTAGTCTTATTCTTGTCCAATTAGGGTTTTAAGCAATCTTGTGCATCCAATAAGTTCATTTGTGTCATTGGATTAAGATTTAAGTCATTTTCGTCCTCCCTAGGCTTATTCTTGTTCAATTAGGGTTTCTAACCAATCTTGTGCTTCCAATAGGTGTGTTTGTGTCATTGGATGAACATTTAGGTCATTTTCATCCTCCCTAGGCTTATTCTTGTCCAATTAGGGTTTCTAACCAATCTTGTGCATCCAATAAGTGTATTTGTGTCATTGGATGAACATTTAGGTCATTTTCGTCCTCCTTAGGCTTATTCTTGTCCAATTAGGGTTTTTAAGGAATCTTGTGGATCCAATAAGTTCATTTGTGTCATTGGATGAACATTTAGGTCATTTTCGTCCTCCCTAGGCTTATTCTTGTCCAATTAGGGTTTTTAACCAATCTTTTGCATCCAATAGGTGTGTTTGTGTCATTGGATGAACATTTAGGTCATTTTCGTCCTCCCTAGGCTTATTCTTGTCCAATTAGGGTTTCTAACCAATCTTGTGCATCCAATAGGTGTATTTGTGTCATTGGATGAACATTTAGGTCATTTTCGTCCTCCCTAGGCTTATTCTTGTCTAATTAGGGTTTTTAAGCAATCTTGTGCGTCCAATAAGTTCATTTGTGTCATTGGATGAACATTTAGGTCATTTTCGTCCTCCCTAGGCTTATTCTTGTCCAATTAGGGTTTTTAACCAATCTTGTGCATCCAATAGGTGTATTTGTGTCATTGGATGAACATTTAGGTCATTTTCGTCCTCCCTAGGCTTATTCTTGTCCAATTAGGGGTTTTAAGCAATCTTGTGCATCCAATAAGTTCATTTGTGTCATTGGATGAACATTTAGGTCATTTTCGTCCTCCCTAGGCTTATTCTTGTCCAATTAGGGTTTCTAACCAATATTGTGCATCCAATAGGTGTATTTGTGTCATTGGATGAACATTTAGGTCATTTTCGTCCTCCCTAGGCTTATTCTTGTCTAATTAGGGTTTTTAAGCAATCTTGTGCATCCAATAAGTTCATTTGTGTCATTAGTTGAACATTTAGGTCATTTTCGTCCTCCCTAGGCTTATTCTTGTCCAATTAGGGTTTTTAACCAATCTTGTGCATCCAATAGGTGTGTTTGTGTCATTGGATGAACATTTAGGTCATTTTCGTCCTCCCTAGGCTTATTCTTGTCCAATTAGGGTTTCTAACCAATCTTGTGCATCCAATAGGTGTATTTGTGTCATTGGATGAACATTTAGGTCATTTTCGTCCTCCCTAGGCTTATTCTTGTCCAATTATTGGTTTTAAGCAATCTTGTGCATCCAATAAGTTCATTTGTGTCATTGGATACACATTTAGGTCATTTTCGTCCACCCTAGGCTTATTGTTGTCCAATTAGGGTTTTTAACCAATCTTGTGCATCCAATAGGTGTGTTTGTGTCATTGGATGAACATTTAGGTCATTTTCGTCCTCCCTAGGCTTATTCTTGTCCAATTAGGGGTTTTAACCAATCTTGTGCATCCAATAAGTTCATTTGTGTCATTGGATGAACATTTAGGTCATTTTCGTCCTCCCTAGGCTTGTTCTTGTCCAATTAGGGTTTTTAACCAATCTTGTGCATCCAATAAGTTCATTTATGTCATTGGATGAACATTTAGATCATTTTCGTCCTCCCTAGGCTTATTCTTGTCAAATTAGGGTTTCTAACCAATCTTTTGCATCCAATAGGTGTATTTGTGTCATTGGATGAACATTTAGGTCATTTTCGTCCTCCCTAGGCTTATTCTTGTCAAATTAGGGTTTTTAACCAATCTTGTGCATCCAATAGGTGTGTTTGTGTCATTGGATGAACATTTAGGTCATTTTCGTCCTCCCTAGGCTTATTCTTGTCCAATTAGGGTTTTTAACCAATGTTGTGCATCCAATAAGTTCATTTGTGTCATTGGATAAACATTTAGGTCATTTTCGTCCACCCTAAGCTTATTCTTGTCCAATTAGGGTTTTTAACCAATCTTGTGCATCCAATAGGTGTATTTGTGTCATTGGATGAACATTTAGGTCATTTTCATCCACCCTAGGCTTATTCTTGTCCAATTAGTGTTTTTAACCAATCTTGTGCATCCAATAGGTGTATTTGTGTCATTGGATGAACATTTAGGTCATTTTCGTCCTCCCTAGGCTTATTCTTGTCTAATTAGGGTTTTTAAGCAATCTTGTGCATCCAATAAGTTCATTTGTGTCATTAGATGAACATTTAGGTCATTTTCGTCCTCCCTAGGCTTATTCTTGTCCAATTAGGGTTTTTAACCAATCTTGTGCAGCCAATAGGTGTGTTTGTGTCATTGGATGAACATTTAGGTCATTTTCGTCCTCCCTAGGCTTATTCTTGTCCAATTAGGGTTTTTAACCAATCTTGTGCATCCAATAAGTTCATTTGTGTCATTGGATAAATATTTAGGTCATTTTCGTCCACCTTAGGCTTATTCTAGTCCAATTAGGATTTTTAACCAATCTTGTGCATCCAATAAGTTCATTTGTGTCATTGGATGAACATTTAGGTCATTTTCGTCCTCCCTAGGCTTATTCTTGTCAAATTAAGGTTTCTAACCAATCTTTTGCATCCAGTAGGTGTATTTGTGTCATTGGATGAACATTTAGGTCATTTTCGTCCTCCCTAGGCTTATTCTTGTCCAATTAGGGTTTTTAAGCAATCTTGTGCATCCAATAAGTTCATTTGTGTCATTGGATGAACATTTAGGTCATTTTCGTCCTCCCTAGGCTTATTCTTGTCCAATTAGGGTTTTTAACCAATCTTGTGCATCCAATAGGTGTGTTTGTGTCATTGGATGAACATTTAGGTCATTTTTGTCCTCCCTAGGTTTATTCTTGTCAAATTAGGGTTTCTAACCAATCTTTTGCATCCAATAGGTGTATTTGTGTCATTGGATGAACATTTAGGTCATTTTCGTCCTCCCTAGGCTTATTCTTGTCCAATTAGGGTTTATAAGCAATCTTGTGCATCCAATAAGTTCATTTGTGTCATTGGATGAACATTTAGGTCATTTTCGTCCTCCCTAGGCTCATTCTTGTCCAATTACGGTTTATAAGCAATCTTGTGCATCCAATAAGTTCATTTGTGTCATTAGATGAACATTTTTGTCATTTTCGTCCTCCCTAGGCTTATTCTTGTCCAATTAGGGTTTCTAACCAATCTTGTGCATCCAATAAGTTCATTTGTGTCATTGGATGAACATTTAGGTCATTTTCGTCCTCCCTAGGCTTATTCTTGTCCAATTAGGGTTTTTAACCAATCTTGTGCATCCAATAGGTGTGTTTGTGTCATTGGATGAACATTTAGGTCATTTTCGTCCTCCCTAGGCTTATTCTTGTCAAATTAGGGTTTCTAACCAATCTTTTGCATCCAATAGGTGTATTTGTGTCATTGGATGAACATTTAGGTCATTTTCATCCTCCTTAGGCTTATTCTTGTCCAATTTGGGTTTTTAAGCAATCTTGTGCATCCAATAAGTTCATTTGTGTCATTGGATGAACATTTACGTCATTTTCGTCCTCCCTAGGCTTATTCTTGTCCAATTAGGGTTTTTAACCAATCTTGTGCATCCAATAGGTGTGTTTGTGTCATTGGATGAAAATTTAGGTCATTTTCGTCCTCCCTAGGCTTATTCTTGTCCAATTTGGGTTTTTAACCAATCTTGTGCATCCAATAAGTTCATTTGTTTCATTGGGTGAACATTTAGGTCATTTTTGTCCTCCCTAGGCTTATTCTTGTTCAATTAGGGTTTCTAACCAATCATGTGCATCCAATAGGTGTGTTTGTGTCATTGGATGAACATTTAGGTCATTTTCGTCCTCCCTAGTCTTATTCTTGTCCAATTAGGGTTTTAAGCAATCTTGTGCATCCAATAAGTTCATTTGTGTCATTGGATGAACATTTAGGTTATTTTCGTCCTCACTAGGCTTAGTTTTGTGCAATTAGGGTTTTTAACCAATCTTGTGCATCCAATAGGTGTGTTTGTGTCATTAGATGAACATTGAGGTCATTTTCATCCTCCCTAGGCTTATTGTTGTCCAATTAGGGTTTTTAACCAATCTTGTGCAACCAATAGGTGTGTTTGTGTCATTGGATGAACATTTAGGTCATTTTCGTCCTCCCTAGTCTTATTCTTGTCCAATTAGGGTTTTAAGCCAATCTTGTGCATCCAATAGGTGTGTTTGTGTCATTTGATGAACATTTAGGTCATTTTCGTCCTCCCAAGGCTTATTCTTATCCAATTAGGGTTTTAAGCAATCTTGTGCATCCAATAAGTTCATTTGTGTCATTGGATTAAGATTTAAGTCATTTTCGTCCTCCCTAGGCTTATTCTTGTCCAGTTAGGGTTTTTAACCAATCTTGTGCATCCAATAGGTGTGTTTGTGTCATTGGATGAACATTTAGGTCATTTTCATCCTCCCTAGGCTTATTGTTGTCCAATTAGGGTTTTTAACCAATCTTGTGCATCCAATAGGTGTGTTTGTGTCATTTGATGAACATTTAGGTCATTTTTGTCCTCCCATGGCTTATTCTTGTCCAATTAGGGTTTTAAGCAATCTTGTGCATCCTATAAGTTCATTTGTGTCATTGGATGAACATTTAGGTCATTTTCGTCCTCCCTATGCTTATTCTTGTCCAATTATGGTTTTTAACCAATCTTGTGCATCCAACAGATGTGTTTGTGTCATTGGATGAACATTTAGGTCATTTTCGTCCTCCCTAGGCTTTTTCTTGTCCAATTAGGGTTTCTAACCAATCTTGTGCATCCAATAGGTGTATTTGTGTCATTGGATGAACATTTAGGTCATTTTCGTCCTCCCTAGGCTTATTCTTGTCTAATTAGGGTTTTTAATCAATCTTGTGCATCCAATAAGTTCATTTGTGTCATTGGATGAACATTTAGGTCATTTTCGTCCTCCCTAGGCTTTTTCTTGTCCAATTAGGGTTTTTAACCAATCTTGTGCATCCAATAAGTTCATTTGTTTCATTGGATAAACATTTAGGTCATTTTCGTCCACCCTAGGCTTATTCTGGTCCAATTAGGGTTTTTAACCAATCTTGTGCATCCAATAGGTTCATTTGTGTCATTGGATGAACATTTAGGTCATTTTCTTCCTCCCAAGGCTTATTCTTGTCCAATTAGGGTTTTTAACCAATCTTGTGCATCCAATAAGTTCATTTGTTTCATTGGATGAACATTTAGGTCATTTTCGTCCTCCCTAGGCTTATTCTTGTCCAATTAGGGTTTTAAGCAATCTTGTGCATCCAATAAGTTCATTTGTGTCATTGGATGAACATTTAGGTTATTTTCGTCCTCACTAGGCTTAGTTTTGTGCAATTAGGGTTTTTATCCAATCTTGTGCATCCAATAGGTGTGTTTGTGTCATTAGATGAACATTTAGGTCATTTTCATCCTCCCTAGGCTTATTGTTGTCCAATTAGGGTTTTTAACCAATTTTGTGCATCCAATAGGTGTGTTTGTGTCATTGGATGAACATTTAGGTCATTTTCGTCTTCCCTAGTCTTATTCTTGTCCAGTTAGGGTTTTAAGCAATCTTGTGCATCCAATAAGTTCATTTGTGTCATTGGATTAAGATTTAAGTCATTTTCGTCCTCCCTAGGCTTATTCTTGTTCAATTAGGGTTTCTAACCAATCTTGTGCTTCCAATAGGTGTGTTTGTGTCATTGGATGAACATTTAGGTCATTTTCGTCCTCCCTAGGCTTATTCTTGTCCAATTAGGGTTTCTAACCAATCTTGTGCATCCAATAAGTGTATTTGTGTCATTGGATGAACATTTAGGTCATTTTCGTCCTCCTTAGGCTTATTCTTGTCCAATTAGGGTTTTTAAGGAATCTTGTGGATCCAATAAGTTCATTTGTGTCATTGGATGAACATTTAGGTCATTTTCGTCCTCCCTAGGCTTATTCTTGTCCAATTAGGGTTTTTAACCAATCTTGTGCATCCAATAGGTGTGTTTGTGTCATTGGATGAACATTTAGGTCATTTTCGTCCTCCCTAGGCTTATTCTTGTCCAGTTAGGGTTTCTAACCAATCTTGTGCATCCAATAGGTGTATTTGTGTCATTGGATGAACATTTAGGTCATTTTCGTCCTCCCTAGGCTTATTCTTGTCTAATTAGGGTTTTTAAGCAATCTTGTGCATCCAATAAGTTCATTTGTGTCATTGGATGAACATTTAGGTCATTTTCGTCCTCCCTAGGCTTATTCTTGTCCAATTAGGGTTTTTAACCAATCTTGTGCATCCAATAGGTGTGTTTGTGTCATTGGATGAACATTTAGGTCATTTTCGTCCACCCTAGGCTTATTCTTGACCAATTAGGGTTTTTAACCAGTCTTGTGCATCCAATAAGTTCATTTGTGTCATTGGATGAACATTTAGGTCATTTTCGTTCTCCCAAGGCTTATTCTTGTCTAATTAGGGTTTTTAACCAATCTTGTGCATCCAATAGGTGTGTTTGTGTCATTCGATGAACATATAGGTCATTTTCGTCCTCCCTAGGCTTATTCTTGTCCAATTAGGGTTTCTAACCAATCTTGTGCATCCAATAGGTGTATTTGTGTCATTGGATGAACATTTAGGTCATTTTCGTCCTCCCTAGGCTTATTCTTGTCCAATTAGGGTTTCTAACCAATCTTGTGCATCCAATAGGTGTATTTGTGTCATTGGATGAACATTTAGGTCATTTTCGTCCTCCCTAGGCTTATTCTTGTCAAATTAGGGTTTTTAAGCAATCTTGTGCATCGAATAAGTTCATTTGTGTCATTGGATGAACATTTAGGTCATTTTCGTCCTCCCTAGGCTTATTCTTGTCCAATTAGGGTTTCTAACCAATCTTGTGCATCCAATAAGTTCATTTGTGTCATTGGATGAACATTTAGGTCATTTTCGTCCTCCCTAGGCTTATTCTTGTCCAATTAGGGTTTTTAACCAATCTTGTGCATCCAATAGGTGTGTTTGTGTCATTGGATGAACATTTAGGTCATTTTTCGTCCTCCCTAGGCATATTCTTGTCCAATTAGGGTTTTTAAGCAATCTTGTGCATCCAATAAGTTCATTTGTGTCATTGGATGAACATTTAGGTCATTTTCGTCCTCCCTAGGCTTATTCTTGTCCAATTAGGGTTTATAAGCAATCTTGTGCATCCAATAAGTTCATTTGTGTCATTGGATGAACATTTAGGTCATTTTCGTCCTCCCTTGGCTTATTATTGTCCAATTAGGGTTTCTAACCAATCTTGTGCATCCAATAAGTTCATTTGTGTCATTGGATGAACATTTAGGTCATTTTCGTCCTCCCTAGGCTTATTCTTGTCCAATTAGGGTTTTTAACCAATCTTGTGCATCCAATAGGTGTGTTTGTGTCATTGGATGAACATTTAGGTCATTTTCGTCCTCCCTAGGCTTATTCTTGTCAAATTAGGGTTTCAAACCAATCTTTTGCATCCAATAGGTGTATTTGTGTCATTGGATGAACAATTAGGTCATTTTCGTGCTCCCTAGGCTTATTCTTGTCCAATTAGGGTTTTTAAGCAATCTTGTGCATCCAATAAGTTCATTTGTGTCATTGGATGAACATTTAGGTCATTTTCGTCCTCCCTAGGCTTATTCTTGTCCAATTAGGGTTTTTAACCAATCTTGTGCATCCAATAGGTGTGTTTGTGTCATTGGATGAACATTTAGGTCATTTTCGTCCTCCCTAGGCTTATTCTTGTCTAATTAGGGTTTTTACGCAATCTTGTGCATCCAGTAAGTTCATTTGTGTCATTGGATGAACATTTAGGTCATTTTCGTCCTCCCTAGGCTTATTCTTGTCCAATTAGGGTTTTTAACCAATCTTGTGCATCCAATAGGTGTGTTTGTGTCATTGGATGAACATTTAGGTCATTTTCGTCCTCCCTAGGCTTATGCTTGTCAAATTAGGGTTTCTAACCAATCTTTTGCATCCAATAGGTGTATTTGTGTCATTGGATGAACAATTAGGTCATTTTCGGGCTCCCTAGGCTTATTCTTGTCCAATTAGGGTTTTTAAGCAATCTTGTGCATCCAATAAGTTCATTTGTGTCATTGGATGAACATTTAGGTCATTTTCGTCCTCCCTAGGCTTATTCTTGTCCAATTAGGGTTTTTAACCAATCTTGTGCATCCAATAGGTGTCTTTGTGTCATTGCATGAACATTTAGGTCATTTTCGTCCTCCCTAGGCTTATTCTTGTCCAATTAGGGTTTTTAACCAATCTTGTGCATCCAATAAGTTCATTTGTGTCATTGGATGAACATTTAGGTCATTTTCGTCCTCCCTAGGCTTATTCTTGTCCAATTAGGGTTTTTAACCAATCTTGTGCATCCAATAGGTGTGTTTGTGTCATTGGATGAACATTTAGGTCATTTTCGTCCTCCCTCGGCTTATTCTTGTCCAATTAGGGTTTTTTACCAATCTTGTGCATCCAATAAGTTCATTTGTGTCATTGGATTAACATTTAGGTCATTTTCGTCCTTCCTAGGCTTATTCTTGTCCAATTACGGTTTCTAACCAATCTTGTGCATCAAATAGGTGTGTTTGTGTCATTGGATGAACATTTAGGTCATTTTCGTCCTCCCTAGGCTTATTCTTGTCCAATTAGGGTTTTTAACCAATCTTGTGCATCCAATAAGTTCATTTGTGTCATTGGATGAACATTTAGGTCATTTTCGTCCTCCCTAGGCTTATTCTTGTCCAATCAGGGTTTTTAACCAATCTTGTGCATCCAATAGGTGTGTTTGTGTCATTGGATGAACATTTAGGTCATTTTCGTCCTCCCTAGGCTTATTCTTGTCCAATTAGGGTTTCTAACCAATCTTGTGCATCCAATAGGTGTATTTGTGTCATTGGATGAACATTTAGGTCATTTTCGTCCTCCCTAGGCTTATTCTTGTCCAATTAGGGTTTCTAACCAATCTTGTGCATCCAATAGGTGTATTTGTGTCATTGGATGAACATTTAGGTTATTTTCGTCCTCCCTAGGCATATTCTTGTCCAATTAGGGTTTTTAACCAATCTTGTGCATCCAATAGGTGTGTTTGTGTCATTGGATGAACATTTAGGTCATTTTCGTCCTCCCTAGGCTTATTCTTGTCTAATTAGGGTTTTGAAGCAATCTTGTGCATCCAATAAGTTCATTTGTGTTATTGGATGAACATTTAGGTCATTTTCGTCCTCCCTAGGCTTATTCTTGTCCAATTAGGGTTTCTAACCAATCTTGTGCATCCAATAGGTGTATTTGTGTCATTGGATGAACATTTAGGTCATTTTCGTCCTCCCTAGGCTTATTCTTGTCCAATTAGGGTTTCTAACCAATCTTATGCATCCAATAGGTGTATTTGTGTCATTGGATGAACATTTAGGTCATTTTCGTCCTCCCTAGGCTTATTGTTGTCCAATTAGGGTTTCTAACCAATCTTGTGCATCCAATAGGTGTATTTGTGTCATTGGATGAACATTTAGGTCATTTTCATCCTCCCTAGGCTTATTCTTGTCCAATTAGGGTTTTTAACCAATCTTGTGCATCCAATAGGTGTGTTTGTGTCATTGGATGAACATTTAGGTCATTTTCGTCCTCCCTAGGCTTATTCTTGTCCAATTAGGGTTTCTAACCAATCTTGTGCATCCAATAGGTGTATTTGTGTCATTGGATGAACATTTAGGTCATTTTCGTCCTCCCTAGGCTTTTTCTTGTCAAATTAGGGTTTTTAAGCAATCTTGTGCATCCAATAAGTTCATTTGTGTTATTGGATGAACATTTAGGTCATTTTCGTCCTTACTAGGCTTATTCTTGTCCAATTAGGGTTTTTAACCAATCTTGTGCATCCAATAGGTGTGTTTGTGTCATTGGATGAACATTTAGGTCATTTTCGTCCTCCCTAGGCTTATTCTTGTCCAATTAGGGTTTTTAACCAATCTTGTGCATCCGATAAGTTCATTTGTGTCATTGGATGAACATTTAGGTCATTTTCGTCCTCCCTAGGCTTATTCTTGTCCAATTAGGGTTTCTAACCAATCTTGTGCATCCAATAGGTGTATTTGTGTCATTGGATGAACATTTAGGTCATTTTCGTCCTCCCTAGGCTTATTCTTGTCCAATTAGGGTTTCTAACCAATCTTGTGCATCCAATAAGTGTATTTGTGTCATTGGATGAACATTTAGGTCATTTTCGTCCTCCTTAGGCTTATTCTTGTCCAATTAGGGTTTTTAAGGAATCTTGTGGATCCAATAAGTTCATTTGTGTCATTGGATGAACATTTAGGTCATTTTCGTCCTCCCTAGGCTTATTCTTGTCCAATTAGGGTTTTTAACCAATCTTTTGCATCCAATAGGTGTGTTTGTGTCATTGGATGAACATTTAGGTCATTTTCGTCCTCCCTAGGCTTATTCTTGTCCAATTAGGGTTTCTAACCAATCTTGTGCATCCAATAGGTGTATTTGTGTCATTGGATGAACATTTAGGTCATTTTCGTCCTCCCTAGGCTTATTCTTGTCTAATTAGGGTTTTTAAGCAATCTTGTGCGTCCAATAAGTTCATTTGTGTCATTGGATGAACATTTAGGCCTCTTTCGTCCTCCCTAGGCTTATTCTTGTCCAATTAGGGTTTTTAACCAATCTTGTGCATCCAATAGGTGTGTTTGTGTCATTGGATGAACATTTAGGTCATTTTTGTCCTCCCATGGCTTATTCTTGTCCAATTAGGGTTTTAAGCAATCTTGTGCATCCAATAAGTTCATTTGTGTCATTGGATGAACATTTAGGTCATTTTCATCCTCCCTAGGCTTATTGTTGTCCAATTAGGGTTTTTAACCAATTTTGTGCATCCAATAGGTGTGTTTGTGTCATTGGATGAACATTTAGGTCATTTTCGTCTTCCCTAGTCTTATTCTTGTCCAATTAGGGTTTTAAGCAATCTTGTGCATCCAATAAGTTCATTTGTGTCATTGGATTAAGATTTAAGTCATTTTCGTCCTCCCTAGGCTTATTCTTGTTCAATTAGGGTTTCTAACCAATCTTGTGCTTCCAATAGGTGTGTTTGTGTCATTGGATGAACATTTAGGTCATTTTCGTCCTCCCTAGGCTTATTCTTGTCTAATTAGGGTTTTTAAGCAATCTTGTGCATCCAATAAGTTCATTTGTGTCATTGGATGAACATTTAGGTCATTTTCGTCCTCCCTAGGCTTATTCTTGTCCAATTAGGGTTTTTAACCAATCTTGTGCATCCAATAGGTGTATTTGTGTCATTGGATGAACATCTAGGTCATTTTCGTCCTCCCTAGGCTTATTCTTGTCCAATTAGGGTTTTTAAGCAATCTTGTGCATCCAATAAGTTCATTTGTGTCATTGGATGAACATTTAGGTCATTTTCGTCCTCCCTAGGCTTATTCTTGTCCAATTAGGGTTTTTAACCAATCTTGTGCATCCAATAGGTGTGTATGTGTCATTGGATGAACATTTAGGTCATTTTCGTCCTCCCTAGGCTTATTCTTGTCCAATTAGGATTTTTAACCAATCTTGTGCATCCAATAAGTTCATTTGTGTCATTGGATGAACATTTAGGTCATTTTCGACCTCCCTAGAATTATTATTGTCCAATTAGGGTTTCTAACCAATCTTGTGCATCCAATAAGTTCATTTGTGTCATTGGATGAACATTTTGGTCATTTTCGTCCTCCCTAGGCTTATTCTTGTCCAATTAGGGTTTTTAACCAATCTTGTGCATCCAATAGGTGTGTTTGTGTCATTGGATGAACATTTAGGTCATTTTCGTCCTCCATAGTCTTAATCTTGTCCAATTAGGTTTTTAAGCCAATCTTGTGCATCCAATAGGTGTGTTTGTGTCATTCGATGAACATTTAGGTCATTTTCGTCCTCCCAAGGCTTATTCTTATCCAATTAGGGTTTCTAACCAGTCTTGTGCATCCAATAAGTTCATTTGTGTTATTGGATGAACATTTAGGTCATTTTCGTCCTCCCTAGGCTTATTCTTGTCCAATTAGGGTTTCTAACCAATCTTGTGCATCCAATAAGTTCATTTGTGTCATTGGATGAACATTTCGGTCATTTTCGTCCTCCCTAGGCTTATTATTGTCCAATTAGGGTTTTTAACCAATCTTGTGCATCCAATAGGTGTGTTTGTGTCATTGGATGAACATTTAGGTCATTTTCGTCCTCCCTAGTCTTATTCTTGTCCAAGTAGGGTTTTAAGCAATCTTGTGCATCCAATAAATTCATTTGTGTCATTGGATGAACATTTAGGTCATTTTTGTCCTCCCTAGGCTTATTTTTGTGCAATTAGGGTTTTTAACCAATCTTGTGCATCCAATAGGTGTGTTTGTGTCATTAGATGAACATTTAGGTCATTTTCATCCTCCCTAGGCTTATTGTTGTCCAATTAGGGTTTTTAACCAATCTTGTGCATCCAATAGGTGTGTTTGTGTCATTGGATGAACATTTAGGTCATTTTCGTCCTCCCTAGGCTTATTCTTGTCCAATTAGGGTTTTTAACCAATCTTGTGCATCCAATAGGTGTGTTTGTGTCATTGGATGAACATTTAGGTCATTTTCGTCCTCCCTAGTCTTAATTTTGTCCAATTAGGGTTTTAAGCAATCTTGTGCATCCAATAAGTTCATTTGTGTCATTGGAATAAGATTTAAGTCATTTTCGTCCTCCCTAGGCTTATTCTTGTCCAGTTACGGTTTTTAACCAATCTTGTGCATCCAATAGGTGTGTTTGTGTCATTGGATGAACATTTAGGTCATTTTCGTCCTCCCTAGGCTTATTCTTGTCCAATTAGGGTTTTTAACCAATCTTGTGCAACCAATAGGTGTGTTTGTGTCATTGGATGAACATTTAGGTCATTTTCGTCCTCCCTAGGCTTATTCTTGTCCAATTAGGGTTTCTAACCAATCTTGTGCATCCAATAGGTGTATTTGTGTCATTGGATGAACATTTAGGTCATTTTCGTCCTCCCTAGGCTTATTCTTGTCCAATTAGGGTTTTTAAGCAATCTTGTGCATCCAATAAGTTCATTTGTGTCATTGGATTAACATTTCGGTCATTTTCGTCCTCCCTAGGCTTATTCTTGTCCAATTAGGGTTTTTAACCAATCTTGTGCATCCAATAGGTGTGTTTGTGTCATTGGATGAACATTTAGGTCATTTTCGTCCTCCCTAGGCTTATTCTTGTCCAATTAGGGTTTCTAACCAATCTTGTGCATCCAATAGGTGTATTTGTGTCATTGGATGAACATTTAGGTCATTTTCGTCCTCCCTAGGCTTATTCTTGTCCAATTATTGGTTTTAAGCAATCTTGTGCATCCAATAAGTTCATTTGTGTCATTGGATACACATTTAGGTCATTTTCGTCCACCCTAGGCTTATTGTTGTCCAATTAGGGTTTTTAACCAATCTTGTGCATCCAATAGGTGTGTTTGTGTCATTGGATGAACATTTAGGTCATTTTCGTCCTCCCTAGGCTTATTCTTGTCCAATTAGGGTTTCTAACCAATCTTGTGCATCCGATAGGTGTATTTGTGTCATTGGATGAACATTTAAGTCATTTTCGTCCTCCCTAGGCTTATTCTTGTCTAATTAGGGTTTTTAAGCAATCTTGTGCATCCAATAAGTTCATTTGTGTTATTGGATGAACATTTAGGTCATTTTCGTCCTCCCTAGGCTTATTCTTGTCCAATTAGGGTTTTTAACCAATCTTGTGCATCCAATAAGTTCATTTGTGTTATTGGATGAACATTTAGGTCATTTTCATCCTCCCTAGGCTTATTCTTGTCCAATTAGGGTTTCTAACCAATCTTGTGCATCCAATAGGTGTGTTTGTGTCATTGGATGAACATTTAGGTCATTTTCGTCCTCCCTAGGCTTATTCTTGTCCAATTAGGGTTTCTAACCAATCTTGTGCATCCAATAGGTGTATTTGTGTCATTGGATGAACATTTAGGTCATTTTCGTCCTCCCTAGGCTTATTCTTGTCTAATTAGGGTTTTTAAGCAATCTTGTGCATCCAATAAGTTCATTTGTGTCATTGGTTGTACATTTAGGTCTTTTTCGTCCTCCCTAGGCTTATTCTTGTCCAATTAGGGTTTTTAACCAATCTTGTGCATCCAATAGGTGTGTTTGTGTCATTGGATGAACATTTAGGTCATTTTCGTCCTCCCTAGGCTTATTCTTGTCCAGTTAGGGTTTTTAACCAATCTTGTGCATCCATTAGGTGTATTTGTGTCATTGGATTAACATTTAGGTCATTTTCGTCCTTCCTAGGCTTATTCTTGTCCAATTAGGGTTTCTAACCAATCTTGTGCATCCAATAGGTGTGTTTGTGTCATTGGACGAACATTTATGTCATTTTCGTCCTCCCTAGGCTTATTCTTGTCCAATTAGGGTTTTTAACCAATCTTGTGCATCCAATAAGTTCATTTGTGTCATTGGATGAACATTTAGGTCATTTTCATCCTCCCTAGGCTTATTCTTGTCCAATTAGGGTTTTTAACCAATCTTGTGCATCCAATAGGTGTGTTTGTGTCATTGGATGAACATTTAGGTCATTTTCGTCCTCCCTAGGCTTATTCTTGTCCAGTTAGGGTTTTTAACCAATCTTGTGCATCCAATAAGTTCATTTGTGTTATTGGATGAACATTTAGGTCATTTTCGTCCACCCTAGGCTTATTCTTGTCCAATTAGGGTTTTTAACTAATCTTGTGCATCCAATAAGTTCATTTGTGTCATTGGATGGACATTTATGTCATTTTCGTCCTCCCAAGGCTTATTCTTGTCCAATTAGGGTTTTTAACCAATCTTGTGCATCCAATTGGTGTGTTTGTGTCATTGGATGAACATTTAGGTCATTTTCATCCTCCCTAGGCTTATTGTTGTCCAATTAGGGTTTTTAACCAATCTTGTGCATCCAATAGGTGTGTTTGTGTCATTGGATGAACATTTAGGTCATTTTCGTCCTCCCTAGGCTTATTCTTGTCCAATTAGGGTTTTTAACCAATCTTGTGCATCCAATAGGTGTGTTTGTGTCATTGGATGAACATTTAGGTCATTTTCGTCCTCCCTAGGCTTATTCTTGTCCAATTAGGGTTTTTCACCAATCTTGTGCATCCAATAAGTACATTTGTGTCATTGGATAAACATTTAGGTCATTTTCGTCCACCCTAGGCTTATTCTTGTCCAATTAGGGTTTTTAACCAATCTTGTGCATCCAATAGGTGTGTTTGTGTCATTTGATGAACATTTAGGTCATTTTCGTCCTCCCTAGGCTTATTCTTGTCCAATTAGGGTTTTAAGCCAATCTTGTGCATCCAATAGGTGTGTTTGTGTCATTTGATGAACATTTAGGTCATTTTCGTCCTCCCTAGGCTTATTCTTGTCCAATTAGGGTTTTTAACCAATCTTGTGCATCCAATAGGTGTGTTTGTGTCATTGGATGAACATTTAGGTCATTTTCGTCCTCCCTAGGCTTATTCTTGTGCATTTATGGTTTTTAACCAATCTTGTGCGTCCAATAAGTTCATTTGTGTCATTGGATGAACATTTAGGTCATTTTCATCCACCCTAGGCTTATTCTTGTCCAATTAGGGTTTTTAACCAATCTTGTGCATCCAATAACTTCATTTGTGCCATTGGATTAACATTTAAGTCATTTTCGTCCTCCCTTGGCTTATTCTTGTCCAATTAGGGTTTTTAAGCAATCTTGTCCATCCAATAACGTCATTTGTGTCATTGGATTAACATTTAAGTCATTTTCGTTCTCCCTAGGCTTATTCTTGTCCAACTAGGGTTTCTAACCAATCTTGTGTATTCAATAGGTGTGTTTGTGTCATTGGATGAACATTTAGGTCATTTTCGTCCTCCCTAGGCTTATTCTTGTCCAATTAGGGATTTTAAGCAATCTTGTGCATCCAATAAGTTCATTTGTGTCATTGGATGAACATTTAGGTCATTTTCGCCCTCCCTAGGCTTATTCTTGTCCAATTAGGGTTTTTAACCAATCTTGTGCATCCAATAGGTGTGTTTGTGTCATTGGATGAACATTTAGGTCATTTTCGTCCTCCCTAGGCTTATTCTTGTCCAATTAGGGTTTTTAAGCAATCTTGTGCATCCAATAAGTGCGTTTGTGTCATTGGATGAACATTTAGGTCATTTTCGTCCTCCCTAGGCTTATTCTTGTCCAATTAGGGTTTTTAACCAATCTTGTGCATCCAATAGGTGTGTTTGTGTCATTGGATGATCAATTAGGTCATTTTCGTCCTCCCTAGGCTTATTCTTGTCCAATTAGGGTTTTTAACCAATCTTGTTCATCCAATAAGTGTGTTTGTGTCATTGGATGATCAATTAGGTCATTTTCGTCCTCCCTAGGCTTATTCTTGTCCAATTAGGGTTTTTAACCAATCTTGTGCATCCAATAGGTGTGTTTGTGTCATTGGATGATCAATTAGGTCATTTTCGTCCTCCCTAGGCTTATTCTTGTCCAATTATGGTTTTTAACCAATCTTGTACATCCAATAGGTGTGTTTGTGTCATTGGATTATCAATTAGGTCATTTTCGTCCTCCCTAGGCATATTCTTGTCCAATTAGGGTTTTTAACCAATCTTGTGCATCCAATAGGTGTGTTTGTGTCATTGGATGATCAGTTAGGTCATTTTCGTCCTCCCTAGGCTTATTCTTGTCCAATTAGGGTTTTTAACCAATCTTGTGCATCCAATAGGTGTGTTTGTGTCATTGGATGAACATTTAGGTCATTTTCGTCCTCCCTAGGCTTATTCTTGTCCAATTAGGGTTTTTAACCAATCTTGTGCATCCAATAGGTGTGTTTGTGGCATTGGATGAACATTTAGGTCATTTTCGCCCTCCCTAGGCTTATTCTTGTCCAATTAGGGTTTTTAACCAATCTTGTGCATCCAATAAGTTCATTTGTGTCATCGGATTAACATTTAAGTCATTTTCATCCTCTCTAGGCTTATTCTTTCCAATTAGGGTTTCTAACGAATCTTGTGCATCCAATAGGTGAGTTTGTGTCATTGGATGAACATTTAGGTCATTTTCGTCCTCCCATGGCTTATTCTTGTCCAATTAGGGTTTTTAACCAAAGTTGTGCATCCAATAGGTGTGTTTGTGTCATTGGATGAACATTTAGGTCATTTTCTTCCTCCCTAGGCTTATTCTTGTCCAATTAGGGTTTTTAACCAATCTTGTGCATCCAATAGGTGTGTTTGTGTCATTGGATGAACATTTAGGTCATTTTCGTCCTCCCTAGGCTTATTCTTGTCCAATTAGGGTTTTTAACCAATCTTGTGCATCCAATAGGTGTGTTTGTGTCATTGGATGAACATTTAGGTCATTTTCGTCCTCCCTATGCCTATTCTTGTACAATTAGGGTTTCTAACCAATCTTGTGCATCAAATAGGTGTGTTTGTGTCATTGGATGAACATTTAGGTCATTTTCGTCCTCCCTAGGCTTATTCTTGTCCAATTAGGGTTTTTAACCAATCTTGTGCATCCAATAAGTTCATTTGTGTCATTGGATGAACATTTAGGTGATTTTCGTCCTCCCTAGGCTTATTCTTGTCCAGTTAGGGTTTTTAACCAATCTTGTGCATCCAATAGGTGTGTTTGTGTCATCAGATGAACATTTAGGTCATTTTCGTCCTCCCTAGGCTTATTCTTGTCCAATTAGGGTTTTTAACCAATCTTGTGCATCCAATAGGTGTGTTTGTGTCATTGGATGAACATTTAGGTCATTTTCGTCCTCCCTAGGCTTATTCTTGTCCAATTAGGGTTTTTAAGCAATCTTGTGCATCCAATAAGTTCATTTGTGTCATTGGATGAACATTTAGGTCATTTTCGTCCTCCCTTGGCGTATTCTTATCCAATTAGGGTTTTTAAGCAATCTTGTGCATCCAATAAGTTCATTTGTGTCATTGGATGAACATTTAGGTCATTTTCGTCCTCCCTAGGCTTATTCTTGTCCAATTAGGGTTTTTAACCAATCTTGTGCATCCAATAGGTGTGTTTGTGTCATTGGATGAACATTTAGGTCATTTTCGTCCTCCCTAGGCTTATTCTTGTCCAATTAGGGTTTTTAACCAATCTTGTGCATCCAATAAGTTCCTTTGTGTCATTGGTTTAACATTTAGGTCATTTTCGTCCTCCCTAGGCTTATTCTTGTCCAATTAGGGTTTTTAACCAATCTTGTGCATCCAATAAGTTCATTTGTGTCATTGGATTAACATTTAGGTCATTTTCGTCCTCCCTAGGCTTATTCTTGTCCAATTAGGGTTTCTAACCAATCTTGTGCATCCAGTAGGTGTGTTTGTGTCATTGGATGAACATTTAGGTCATTTTCGTCCTCCGTAGGCTTATTCTTGTCCAATTAGGGTTTTTAACCAATCTTGTGCATCCAATAAGTTCACTTGTGTCATTGGATGAACAGTTAGGTCATTTTCGTCCTCCCTAGACCTATTCTTATCAAATTAGGGTTTCTAACCAATCGTGTGCATCCAATAGGTGTGTTTGTGTCATTGGATGAACATTTAGGTCATTTTCGTCATCCCTAGGCTTATTCTTGTCCAATTTGGGTTTCTAACCAATCTTGTGCATCCAATAGGTGTGTTTGTGTCATTGGATGAACATTTAGGTCATTTTCGTCCTCCCTAGGCTTATTCTTGTCCAATTAGGGTTTTTAACCAATCTTGTGCATCCAATAAGTTCATTTGTGTCATTGGATTAACATTTAGGTCATTTTGGTCCTCCCTAGGCTTAATCTTCTCCAATTAGGGTTTTTAACCAATCTTGTGCATCCAATATGTTCATTTGTGTCATTGGATGAACATTTAGGTCATTTTCGTCCTCCCTATGCTTATTCTTGTCCAATTAGGGTTTCTAAACAATTTTGTGCATCCAATAGGTGTGTTTGTGTCATTGGATGAACATATAGGACATTTTCGTCCTCCCTAGGCTTATTCTTGTCCAATAAGGGTTTTTAACCAATCTTGTGCATCCAATAAGTTCATTTGTGTCATTGGATGAACATTTAGGTCATTTTCATCCTCCCTAGGCGTATTCTTGTCCAATTAGGGTTTCTAACCAATCTTGTGCATCCAATAGGTGTGTTTGTGTCATTGGATGAACATTTAGGACATTTTCATCCTCCCTAGGCTTATTCTTGTCCAATTAGGGTTTTTAACCAATCTAGTGCATCCAATAAGTTCATTTGTGTCATTGGATTAACATTTAGGTCATTTTCGTCCTCCCTAGGCTTATTCTTGTCCAATTAGGGTTTTTAACCAATCTTGTGCATCCAATAGGTGTGTTTGTGTCATTGGATGAACATTTAGGTCATTTTCGTCCTCCCTAGGCTTATTCTTGTCCAATTAGGGTTTCTAACCAATCTTGTGCATCCAATAGGTGTGTTTGTGTCATTGGATGAACATTTAGGTCATTTTCGTCCTCCCTAGTCTTATTCTTGTCCAATTAAGGTTTTAAGCAATCTTGTGCGTCCAATAAGTTCATTTGTGTCATTGGATGAATATTTAGGTCATTTTCATCCTCCCTAGGCATATTCTTGTCCAATTAGGGTTTCTAACCAATCTTGTGCATCCAATAGGTGTGTTTGTGTCATTGGATGAACATTTAGGTCATTTTCGTCCTCCCTAGTCTTATTCTTGTCCAATTAGGGTTTTAAGCAATCTTGTGCATCCAATAAGTTCATTTGTGTCATTGGATGAACATTTAGGTCATTTTCGTCCTCCCTAGGCTTATTCTTGTCCAATTAGGGTTTTAAACCAATCTTGTGCATCCAATAGGTGTGTTTGTGTCATTGGATGAACATTTAGGTCATTTTCGTCCTCCCTAGGCTTATTCTTGTCCAATTAGGGTTTCTAACCAATCTTGTGCATCCAATAGGTGTATTTGTGTCATTGGATGAACATTTAGGTCATTTTCGTCCTCCCTAGGCTTATTCTTGTCTAATTAGGGTTTTTAAGCAATCTTGTGCATCCAATAAGTTCATTTGTGTCATTGGATTAAGATTTAAGTTATTTTCGTCCTCCCTAGGCTTATTCTTGTCCAGTTAGGGTTTTTAACCAATCTTGTGCATCCAATAGGTGTGTTTGTGTCATTGGATGAACATTTAGGTCATTTTCATCCTCCCTAGGCTTATTGTTGTCCAATTAGGGTTTTTAACCAATCTTGTGCATCCAATAGGTGTGTTTGTGTCATTGGATGAACATTTAGGTCATTTTCGTCCTCCCTAGGCTTATTCTTGTCCAAATAGGGTTTTTAACCAATCTTGTGCATCCAATAAGTTCATTTGTGTCATTGGATGAACATTTAGGTCATTTTCGTCCTCCCTAGAATTATTCTTGTCCAATTAGGGTTTTAAGCAATCTTATGCATCCAATAGGTGTGTTTGTGTCATTAGATGAACATTTAGGTCATTTTCATCCTCCCTAGGCTTATTGTTGTCCAATTAGGTTTTTTAACCAATCTTGTGCATCCAATAGGTGTGTTTGTGTCATTGGATGAACATTTAGGTCATTTTCATCCTCCCTAGGCTTATTGTTGTCCAATTAGGGTTTTTAACCAATCTTGTGCATCCAATAGGTGTGTTTGTGTCATTTGATGAACATTTAGGTCATTTTTGTCCTCCCATGGCTTATTCTTGTCCAATTAGGGTTTTAAGCAATCTTGTGCATCCAATAAGTTCATTTGTGTCATTGGATGAACATTTAGGTCATTTTCGTCCTCCCTATGCTTATTCTTGTCCAATTATGGTTTTTAACCAATCTTGTGCATCCAATAGATGTGTTTGTGTCATTGGATGAACATGTAGGTCATTTTCGTCCTCCCTAGGCTTTTTCTTGTCCAATTAGGGTTTCTAACCAATCTTGTGCATCCAATAGGTGTATTTGTGTCATTGGATGAACATTTAGGTCATTTTCGTCCTCCCTAGGCTTATTCTTGTCTAATTAGGGTTTTTAATCAATCTTGTGCATCCAATAAGTTCAATTGTGTCATTGGATGAACATTTAGGTCATTTTCGTCCTCCCTAGGCTTTTTCTTGTCCAATTAGGGTTTTTAACCAATCTTGTGGATCCAATAGGCGTGTTTGTGTAATTGGATGAACATTTAGGTCATTTTTGTCCTCCCATGGCTTATTCTTGTCCAATTAGGGTTTTAAGCAATCTTGTGCATCCAATAAGTTTATTTGTGTCATTGGATGAACATTTAGGTCATTTTCGTCCTCCCTAGGCTTATTCTTGTCCAATTATGGTTTTTAACCAATCTTGTGCATCCAATAGGTGTGTTTGTGTCATTGGATGAACATTTAGGTCATTTTCGTCCTCCCTAGGCTTATTCTTGTCCAATTAGGGTTTCTAACCAATGTTGTGCATCCAATAGGTGTATTTGTGTCATTGGATGAACATTTAGGTCATTTTCGTCCTCCCTAGGCTTATTCTTGTCCAATTAGGGTTTTTAAGCAATCTTGTGCATCCAATTAGTTCGTTTGTGTCATTGGATGAACATTTAGGTCATTTTCGTCCTCCCTAGGCTTATTCTTGTACAATTAGGGTTTTTAACCAATCTTGTGCATCCAATAGGTGTGTTTGTGTCATTGGATGAACATTTAGGTCATTTTCGTCCTCCCTAGGCTTATTCTTGTCCAATTAGGGTTTTTATCCAATCTTGTGCATCCAATAAGTTCATTTGTGTCATTGGATAAACTTTTAGGTCATTTTCGTCCACCCTAGGCTTATTCTTGTCCAATTAGGGTTTTTAACCAATCTTGTGCATCCAATAGGTGTGTTTGTGTCATTAGATGAACATTTAGGTCATTTTCATCCTCCCTAGGCTTATTGTTGTCCAATTAGGGTTTTTAACCAATCTTGTGCATCCAATAGGTGTGTTTGTGTCATTGGATGAACATTTAGGTCATTTTCGTCCTCCCTAGTCTTATTCTTGTCCAATTAGGGTTTTAAGCCAATCTTGTGCATCCAATAGGTGTGTTTGTGTCATTTGATGAACATTTAGGTCATTTTCGTCCTTCCAAGGCTTATTCTTATCCAATTAGGGTTTTAAGCAATCTTGTGCATCCAATAAGTTCATTTGTGTCATTGGATTAAGATTTAAGTCATTTTCGTCCTCCCTAGGCTTATTCTTGTCCAGTTAGGGTTTTTAACCAATCTTGTGCATCCAATAGGTGTGTTTGTGTCATTGGAAGAACATTTAGGTAATTTTCGTCCTCCCTAGGCTTATTCTTGTCCAATTAGGGTTTTTAACCAATCTTGTGCATCCAATAAGTTCATTTGTTTCATTGGATGAACATTTAGGTCATTTTCGTCCTCCCTAGGCTTATTCTTGTCCAATTTGGGTTTTTAACCAATCTTGTGCATCCAATAGGTGTGTTTGTGTCATTGGATGAACATTTAGGTCATTTTCGTCCTCCCTAGGCTTATTCTTGTCCAATTAGGGTTTTAAACCAATCTTGTGCATCCAATAAGTTCATTTGTGTCATTGGATAAACTTTTAGGTCATTTTCGTCCACCCTAGGCTTATTCTTGTCCAATTAGGGTTTTTAACCAATCTTGTGCATCCAATAGGTGTGTTTGTGTCATTAGATGAACATTTAGGTCATTTTCATCCTCCCTAGGCTTATTGTTGTCCAATTAGGGTTTTTAACCAATCTTGTGCATCCAATAGGTGTGTTTGTGTCATTGGATGAACATTTAGGTCATTTTCGTCCTCCCTAGTCTTATTGTTGTCCAATTAGGGTTTTAAGCCAATCTTGTGCATCCAATAGGTGTGTTTGTGTCATTTTATGAACATTTAGGTCATTTTCGTCCTCCCAAGGCTTATTCTTATCCAATTAGGGTTTTAAGCAATCTTGTGCATCCAATAAGTTCATTTGTGTCATTGGATTAAGATTTAAGTCATTTTCGTCCTCCCTAGGCTTATTCTTGTCCAGTTAGGGTTTTTAACCAATCTTGTGCATCCAATAGGTGTGTTTGTGTCATTGGATGAACATTTAGGTCATTTTCGTCCTCCCTAGGCTTATTCTTGTCCAATTAGGGTTTTTAACCAATCTTGTGCATCCAATAAGTTCATTTGTGTCATTAGATGAACATTTAGGTCATTTTCGTCCTCCCTAGCCTTATTCTTGTCCAATTTGGGTTTTTAACCAATCTTGTTCATCCAATAGGTGTGTTTGTGTCATTGGATGAACATTTAGGTCATTTTCATCCTCCCTAGGCTTATTCTTGTCCAATTAGGGTTTTTAACCAATCTTGTGCATCCAATAGGTGTGTTTGTGTCATTGGATGAACATTTAGGTCATTTTTGTCCTCCCATGGCTTATTCTTGACCAATTAGGGTTTTAAGCAATCTTGTGCATCCAATAAGTTCATTTGTGTCATTGGATGAACATTTAGGTCATTTTCGTCCTCCCTAGGCTTATTCTTGTCCAGTTAGGGTTTTTAACCAATCTTGTGCATCCAATAAGTTCATTTGTGTCATCGGATGAACATTTAGGTCATTTTCGTCCTCCCTAGGCTTATTCTTGTCCAATTTGGGTTTTTAACCAATCTTGTGCATCCAATAGGTGTGTTTGTGTCATTGGATGAACATTTAGGTCATTTTCGTCCTCCCTAGGCTTATTCTTGTCCAATTAGGGTTTTTAACCAATCTTGTGCTTCCAATAGGTGTGTTTGTTTCATTGGATGAACATTTAGGTCGTTTTCGTCCTCCCTAGGCTTATTCTTGTCCAATTAAGGTTTTAAGCAATCTTGTGCATCCAATAAGTTCATTTGTGTCATTGGATGAACATTTAGGTCATTTTCGTCCTCCCTAGGCTTATTCTTGTCTAATTAGGGTTTTTAACCAATCTTGTGCATCCAATAGGTGTGTTTGTGTCATTGGATGAACATTTAGGTCATTTTCGTCCTCCCTAGGCTTATTCTTGTCCAATTAGGGTTTTTAACCAATCTTGTGCATCCAATAAGTTCATTTGTGTCATTGGATTAACATTTAGGTCATTCTCGCCCTCCCTAGGCTTATTCTTGTCCAATTAGGGTTTTTAACCAATCTTGTGCATCCAATAGGTGTGTTTGTGTCATTGGATGAACATTTAGGTCATTTTCGTCCTCCCTAGGCTTATTCTTGTCCAATTAGGGTTTTTAACCAATCTTGTGCATCCAATAAGTTCATTTGTGTCATTGGATTGACATTTAGGTCATTCTCGCCCTCCCTAGGCTTATTCTTGTGCAATTAGGGTTTTTAACCAATCTTGTGCATCCAATAGGTGTGTTTGTTTCATTGGATGAACATTTAGGTCATTTTCGTCCTCCCTAGGCTTATTCTTGTCCAACTAGGGTTTTAAGCAATCTTGTGCATCCAATAAGTTCATTTGTGTCATTGGATTAACATTTAGGTCATTTTCGTCCTCCCTAGGCTTATTCTTGTCCAATTAGGGTTTTTAACCAATCTTGTGCATCCAATAGGTGTGTTTGTGTCATTGGATGAACATTTAGGTCATTTTCGTCCTCCCTAGGCTTATTCTTGTCCAATTAGGGTTATTAACCAATCTTGTACATCCAATAAGTTCATTTGTGTCATTGGGTGAACATTTAGATCATTTTCGTCCTCCCTAGGCTTATTCTTGTCCAATTAGGGTTTCTAACCAATCTTGTGCATCCAATAGGTGTGTTTAGTCATTTGATGAACATTTAGGTCATTTTAGTCCTCCTTAGGCTTATTCTTGTCCAATTAGGGTTTTTAACCAATCTTGTGCATCCAATAAGTTCATTTGTGTCATTGGATTAACATTTAGGTCATTTTCGTCCTCCCTAGGCTTATTCTTGTCCAATTAGGGTTTCTAACCAGTCTTGTGCATCCAATAGGTGTGTTTGTGTCATTGGATGAACATTTAGGTCATTTTCGTCCTCCCTAGGCTTATTCTTGTCCAATTAGGGTTTTTAACCAATCTTGTGCATCCAATAGGTGTGTTTGTGTCATTTGATGAACATTTAGGTCATTTTCGTCCTCCGTAGGCTTATTCTTGTCCAATTAGGGTTTTTAACCAATCTTGTGCAACCAATAAGTTCATTTGTGTCATTGGATGAACATTTAGGTCATAATCGTCCACCCTAGCCTTATTCTAGTCCAATTAGGGTTTTTAAGCAATCTTGTGCGTCCAATAAGTTCATTTGTGTCATTGGATGAACATTTAGGTCATTTTTGTCCTCCCTAGGGTTATTCATGTCCAATTAGGGTTTCTAACCAATCTTGTTCATCCATTAGGTGTGTTTGTGTCATTGGATGAACATTTAGGTCATTTTGGTCCTCCCTAGTCTTATTCTTGTCCAATTAGGGTTTTAAGCCAATCTTGTGCATCCAATATGTGTGTTTGTGTCATTTGATGAACATTTAGCTCATTTTCGTCCTCCCAAGGCTTATTCTTGTCCAATTAGGGTTTTAAGCAATCTTGTGCATCCAATAAGTTCATTTGTTTCATTGAATTAAGATTTAAGTCATTTTCGTCCTCCCTAGTCTTATTCTTGTCCAGTTAGGGTTTTTAACCAATCTTGTGCATCCAATAGGTGTGTTTGTGTCATTGGATGAACATTTAGGTCATTTTCGTCCTCCTTAGGATTATTCTTGTCCAATTAGGGTTTTTATCCAATCTTGTGCATCCAATAGGTGTGTTTGTGTCATTGGATGAACATTTAGGTCATTTTCGTCCTCCCTAGGCTTATTCTTGTCCAATTAGGGTTTTTAACCAATCTTGTGCATCCAATAGGTGTATTTGTGTCATTGGATGAACATTTAGGTCATTTTCGTCCTCCCTAGGCCTATTCTTGTCCAATTAGGGTTTTTAACCAATCTTGTGCATCCAATAAGTTCATTTGTGTCATTGGATGAACATTTAGGTCATTTTCGTCCTCCCTAGGCTTATTCTTGTCCAATTAGGGTTTTTAACCAATCTTGTGCATCCAATAGGTGTGTTTGTGTCATTGGATGAACATTTAGGTCATTTTCGTCCTCCCTAGGCTTATTCTTGTCCAATTAGGGTTTTTAACAAATCTTGTGCATCCAATAAGTTCATTTGTGTCATTGGATAAACATTTAGTTCATTTTCGTCCACCCTAGGCTTATTCTTGTCCAATTAGGGTTTTTAACCAATCTTGTGCATCCAATAGGTGTGTTTGTGTCATTGGATGAACGTTTAGGTCATTTTCGTCCTCCCTAAGCTTATTCTTGTCCAATTAGGGTTTCTAACCAATCTTGTGCATCCAATAGGTGTATTTGTGTCATTGGATGAACATTTAGGTCATTTTCGTCCTCCCTAGGCTTATTCTTGTCCAATTAGGGTTTTTAAGCAATCTTGTGCATCCAATAAGTTCATTTGTGTCATTGGATGAACGTTTAGGTCATTTTCGTCCTCCCAAGGCTTATTATTGTCCAATTAGGGTTTTTAACCAATCTTGTGCATCCAATAAGTTCATTTGTGTCATTGGATGAACATTTAGGTCATTTTCGTCCTCCCTAGGCTTATTCTTGTCCAATTAGGGTTTTTAAGCAATCTTGTGCATCCATTAAGTTCATTTGTGTCATTGGATTAAGATTTAAGTCATTTTCGCCCTCCCTAGGCTTATTCTTGTCCAGTTAGGGTTTTTAACCAATCTTGTGCATCCAATAAGTTCATTTGTGTCATTGGATGAACATTTAGGTCATTTTCGTCCTCCCTAGGCTTATTCTTGTCCAATTAGGGTTTTTAACCAATCTTGTGCATCCAATAGGTGTGTTTGTGTCATTGGATGAACATTTAGGTCATTTTCGTCCTCCCTAGGCTTATTCTTGTCCAATTAGGGTTTTTAACCAATCTTGTGCATCCACTAGGTGTATTTGTGTCATTGGATGAACATTTAGGTCATTTTCGTCCTCCCTAGGCTTATTCTTGTCCAATTAGGGTTTTTAACCAATCTTGTGCATCCAATAAGTTCATTTGTGTCATTGGATGAACATTTAGGTCATTTTCGTCCTCCCTAGGCTTATTCTTGTCCAATTAGGGTTTTTAACCAATCTTGTGCATCCAATAGGTGTGTTTGTGTCATTGGATGAACATTTAGGTCATTTTCGTCCTCCCTAGGCTTATTCTTGTCCAATTAGGGTTTCTAACCAATCTTGTGCATCCAATAGGTGTGTTTGTGTCATTAGATTAACATTTAGGTCATTTTCGTCCTCCCTAGGCTTATTCTTGTCCAATTAGGGTTTTTAACCAATCTTGTGCATCCAATAAGTTCATTTGTGTCATTGGATGAACATTTAGGTCATTTTCGTCCTCACTAGGCTTACTTTTGTGCAATTAGGGTTTTTAACCAATCTTGTGCATCCAATAAGTTCATTTGTTTCATTGGATGAACATTTAGGTCATTTTCGTCCACCCTAGGCTTATTCTTGTCCAAATAGGGTTTTTAAACATTCTTGTGCATCCAATAGGTTCATTTGTGTTATTGGATGAACATTTAGGTCATTTTCGTCATCCCAAGGATTATTCTTGTCCAATTAGGGTTTTTAACCAATCTTGTGCATCCAATAAGTTCATTTGTGTCATTGGATGAACATTTAGGTCATTTTCTTCCTCCCTAGGCTTATTCTTGTCCAATTAGGGTTTTTAAGCAATCTTGTGAATCCAATAAGTTCATTTGTTTCATTGGATGAACATTTAGGTCATTTTCGTCCTCCCTAGGCTTATTCTTGTTCAATTAGGGTTTCTAACCAATCTTGTGCATCCAATAGGTGTGTTTGTGTCATTGGATGAACATTTAAGTCATTTTCGTCCTCCCTAGTCTTATTCTTGTCCAATTAGGGTTTTAAGCAATCTTGTGCATCCAATAAGTTCATTTGTGTCATTGGATGAACATTTAGGTTATTTTCGTCCTCACTAGGCTTAGTTTTGTGCAATTAGGGTTTTTAACCAATCTTGTACATCCAATAGGTGTGTTTGTGTCATTAGATGAACATTTAGGTCATTTTCATCCTCCCTAGGCTTATTGTTGTCCAATTAGGGTTTTTAACCAATCTTGTGCATCCAATAGGTGTGTTTGTGTCATTGGATGAACATTTAGGTCATTTTCGTCCTCCCTAGGCTTATTCTTGTCCAATTAGGGATTTTAAGCAATCTTGTGCATCCAATAAGTTCATTTGTGTCATTGGATGAACATTTAGGTCATTTTCGTCCTCCCTAGGCTTATTCTTGTCCAATTAGGGTTTTTAACCAATCTTGTGCATCCAATAGGTGTGTTTGTGTCATTGGATGAACATTTAGGTCATTTTCGTCCACCCTAGTCTTATTCTTGTCCAATTAGGGTTTTAAGCAATCTTGTGCATCCAATAAGTTCATTTGTGTCATTGGATGAACATTTAGGTCATTTTCGTCCTCCCTAGGCTTATTCTTGTCCAATTAGGGTTTCTAACCAAGCTTGTGCATCCAATAGGTGTGTTTGTGTCATTCGACGAACATTTAGGTCATTTTCGTCCTCCATAGTCTTATTCTTGTCCAATTAGGGTTTTAAGCAATCTTGTGCATCCAATAAGTTCATTTGTGTCATTGGATGAACATTTAGGTCATTTTCGTCCTCCGTAGGCTTATTTTTGTGCAATTAGGGTTTTTAACCAATCTTGTGCATCCAATAGGTGTGTTTGTGTCATTAGATGAACATTTAGGTCATTTTCATCCTCCCTAGGCTTATTGTTGTCCAATTAGGGTTTTTAACCAATCTTGTGCATCCAATAGGTGTGTTTGTGTCATTGGATGAACATTTAGGTCATTTTCGTCCTCCCTAGTTTTATTCTTGTCCAATTAGGGTTTTAAGCCAATCTTGTGCATCCAATAGGTGTGTTTGTGTCATTTGATGAACATTTAGGTCATTTTCGTCCTCCCAAGGCTTATTCTTATCCAATTAGGGTTTTAAGCAATCTTGCGCATCCAATAAGTTCATTTGTGTCATTGGATTAAGATTTAAGTCATTTTCGTCCTCCCTATGCTTATTCTTGTCCAGTTAGGGTTTTTAACCAATCTTGTGCATCCAATAGGTGTGTTTGTGTCATTGGATGAACATTTAGGTCATTTTCGTCCTCCCTAGGCTTATTCTTGTCCAATTAGGGTTTTTAACCAATCTTGTGCATCCAATAGGTGTGTTTGTGTCATTGGATGAACATTTAGGTCATTTTCGTTCTTTCTAGGCTTATTCTTGTCCAATTAGGGTTTCTTACCAATCTTGTGCATCCAATAGGTGTGTTTGTGTCATTGGATGAATATTTAGGTCATTTTCGTCCTCCCTAAGCTTATTCTTGTCCAATTAGGGTTTTTAAGCAATCTTGTGCATCCAATAAGTTCATTTGTGTCATTGGATGAACATTTAGGTCATTTTCGTCCTCCCTAGGCTTATTCTTGTCCAATTAGGGTATCTAACCAATCTTGTGCATCCAATAGGTGTGTTTGTGTCATTCGATGAACATTTAGGTCATTTTCATCCTCCCTAGTCTTATTCTTGTCCAATTAGGGTTTTAAGCAATCTTGTGCATCCAATAAGTTCATTTGTGTCATTGGATGAACATTTAGGTCATTTTCGTCCTCCCTAGGCTTATTCTTGTCCAATTAGGGTTTCTAACCAAGCTTGTGCATCCAATAGGTGTGTTTGTGTCATTCGACGAACATTTAGGTCATTTTCGTCCTCCATAGTCTTATTCTTGTCCAATTAGGGTTTTAAGCAATCTTGTGCATCCAATAAGTTCATTTGTGTCATTGGATGAACATTTAGGTCATTTTCGTCCTCCCTAGGCTTATTTTTGTGCAATTAGGGTTTTTAACCAATCTTGTGCATCCAATAGGTGTGTTTGTGTCATTAGATGAACATTTAGGTCACTTTCATCCTCCCTAGGCTTATTGTTGTCCAATTAGGGTTTTTAACCAATCTTGTGCATCCAATAGGTGTGTTTGTGTCATTGGATGAACATTTAGGTCATCTTCGTCCTCCCTAGTTTTATTCTTGTCCAATTAGGGTTTTAAGCCAATCTTGTGCATCCAATAGGTGTGTTTGTGTCATTTGATGAACATTTAGGTCATTTTCGTCCTCCCAAGGCTTATTCTTTTCCAATTAGGGTTTTAAGCAATCTTGTGCATCCAATAAGTTCATTTGTGTCATTGGATTAAGATTTAAGTCATTTTCGTCCTCCCTATGCTTATTCTTGTAAAGTTAGGGTTTTTAACCAATCTTGTGCATCCAATAGGTGTGTTTGTGTCATTGGATGAACATTTAGGTCATTTTCGTCCTCCCTAGGCTTATTCTTGTCCAATTAGGGTTTTTAACCAATCTTGTGCATCCAATAGGTGTGTTTGTGTCATTGGATGAACATTTAGGTCATTTTCGTCCTCCTTAGGCTTATTCTTGTCCAATTAGGGTTTTTAACCAATCTTGTGCATCCAATAAGTTCATTTGTGTCATAGGATGAACATTTAGGTTATTTTCGTCCTCCCTAGGCTTATTCTTGTCCAATTAGGGTTTTTAACTAATCTTGTGCATCCAATAAGTTCATTTGTGTCATTGTATTAACATTTAGGTCATTTTCGTCCTCCCTAGGCTTATTCTTGTCCAATTAGGGTTTCTTACAAATCTTGTGCATCCATTAGGTGTGTTTGTGTCATTAGATGAACATATAGGTCATTTTCGTCTTCCCTAAGCTTATTCATGTCCAATTAGGGTTTTTAACCAATCTTGGGCATCCAATAAGTTCATTTGTGTCATTGGATGAACATTTACGTCATTTTCGTCCTCCCAAGGCATATTCTTGTCCAATTAGGGTTTCTAACCAATCTTGTGAATCCAATAGGTGTGTTTGTGTCATTGGATGAACATTTAGGTCATTTTCGTCCTCCCTAGTCTTATTCTTGTCCAATTAGGGTTTTTAACCAATCTTGTGCATCTAATAAGTTCATTTGTGTCATTGGATGAACATTTAGGTCATTTTCGTCCTCCCTAGGCTTATTCTTGTCCAATTAGGGTTTTTAACCAATCTTGTGCATCCAATAGGTGTGTTTGTGTCATTGGATGAACATTTAGGTCATTTTCGTCCTCCCTAGGCTTATTCTTGTCCAATTAGGGTTTTTAACCAATCTTGTGCATCCAATAAGTTCATTTGTGTCATTGGATAATCTTTTAGGTCATTTTCGTCCACCCTAGGCTTATTCTTGTCCAATTAGGGTTTTTAACCAATCTTGTGCATCCAATAGGTGTGTTTGTGTCATTAGATGAACATTTATGTCATTTTCATCCTCCCTAGGCTTATTGTTGTCCAATTAGGGGTTTTAACCAATCTTGTGCATCCAATAGGTGTGTTTGTGTCATTGGATGAACATTTAGGTCATTTTCGTCCTCCCTAGTCTTATTCTTGTCCAATTAGGGTTTTAAGCCAATCTTGTGCATCCAATAGGTGTGTTTGTGTCATTTGATGAACATTTAGGTCATTTTCGTCCTCCCAAGGCTTATTCTTATCCAATTAGGGTTTTAAGCAATCTTGTGCATCCAATAAGTTCATTTGTGTCATTGGATTAAGATTTAAGTCATTTTCGTCCTCCATAGGCTTATTCTTGTCCAGTTAGTGTTTTTAACCAATCTTGTGCATCCAATAGGTGTGTTTGTGTCATTGGATGAACATTTAGGTCATTTTCGTCCTCCCTAGGCTTATTCTTGTCCAATTAGGGTTTTTAACCAATCTTGTGCATCCAATAAGTTCATTTGTGTCATTGGATGAACATTTAGGTCATTTTCGTCCTCCCTAGCCTTATTCTTGTCCAATTTGGGTTTTTAACCAATCTTGTTCATCCAATAGGTGTGTTTGTGTCATTGGATGAACATTTAGGTCATTTTCGTCCTCCCTAGGCTTATTCTTGTCCAATTAGGGTTTTTAACCAATCTTGTGCATCCAATAGGTGTGTTTGTGTCATTGGATGAACATTTAGGTCATTTTTGTCCTCCCATGGCTTATTCTTGTCCAATTAGGGTTTTAAGCAATCTTGTGCATCCAATAAGTTCATTTGTGTCATTGGATGAACATTTAGGTCATTTTCGTCCTCCTTAGTCTTATTCTTGTCCAATTATGGTTTTTAACCAATATTGTGCATCCAATAGGTGTGTTTGTGTCATTGGATGAACATTTAGGTCATTTTCGTCCTCCCTAGGCTTATTCTTGTCCAATTAGGGTTTCTAACCAATCTTGTGCATCCAATAGGTGTATTTGTGTCAATGGATGAACATTTAGGTCATTTTCGTCCTCCCTAGGCTTATTCTTGTCCAATTAGGGTTTTTAA
>JBBPBR010000654.1:0-15040 GCA_037974775.1 Cicer pinnatifidum | reverse complement strand
GAAAATGACCTAATTGATTATCCAATGACACAAATGAACTTATTGGATGCACAAGATTGGTTAAAAACCCTAATTGGACAAGAATAAGCCTAGGGAGGACGAAAATGACCTAATTGATCATCCAATGACACAAACACACCTATTGGATGCACAAGATTGGTTAAAAACCCTAACTGGACAAGAATATGCCTAGGGAGGACGAAAATGACCTAATTGATCATCCAATGACACAAACACACCTATTGGATGCAGAAGATTGGTTAAAAACCCTAATTGGACAAGAATATGCCTAGGGAGGACGAATATGACCTAAATGTTAATCCAATAAAATAAATGAACTTATTGGATGCACAAGATTGGTTAAAAACCCTAATTAGACAAGAATAAGCCTAGGGAGAACGAAAATGACCTAAATGTTATTCCAATGACACAACTCAACTTATTGGATGCACAAGATTGGTTAAAAACCCTAATTGGACAAGAATATGCCTAGGGAGGACGAAAATGACCTAAATGTGAATCCAATGAAACAAATGAACTTATTGGATGCACAAGATTGGTTAAAAACCTAATTGGACAAGAATAAGCCTAGGGAGAACGAAAATGACCTAAATGTTAATCCAATGACACAACTCAACTTATTGGATGCACAAGATTGGTTAAAAACCCTAATTGGACAAGAATAAGCCTAGGGAGGACGAAAATGACCTAATTGATCATCCAATGACACAAACACACCTATTGGATGCACAAGATTGGTTAAAAACCCTAATTGGACAAGAATAAGCCTAGGGAGGACGAAAATGACCTAATTGATCATCCAATGACACAAACAGACCTATTGGATGCACAAGATTGGTTAAAAACCCTAATTGGACAAGAATATGCCTATGGAGGACGAAAATGACCTAATTGATCATCCAATGACACAAACACACCTATTGGATGCACAAGATCGGTTAAAAACCCTAATTGGACAAGAATAAGCCTAGGGAGGACGAAAATGACCTAATTGATCATCCAATGACATAAACACACCTATTGGATGCACAAGATTGGTTAAAAACCCTAATTGGACAAGTATATGCCTAGGGAGGACGAAAATGACCTAATTGATCATCCAATGACACAAACACACCTATTGGATGCATAAGATTGGTTAAAAACCCTAATTGGACAAGAATATGCCTAGGGAGGACGAAAATGACCTAATTGATCATCCAATGACACAAACACACCTATTGGATGCACAAGATTGGTTAAAAACCCTAATTGGACAAGAATAAGCCTAGGGAGGACGAAAATGACCTAATTGATCATCCAATGACACAAACACACCTATTGGATGGACAAGATTCGTTAAAAACCCTAATTGGACAAGAATATGCCTAGGGAGGACGAAAATGACCTAATTGATCATCCAATGACACAAACACACCTATTGGATGCACAAGATTCGTTAAAAACCCTAATTGGACAAGAATATGCCTAGGGAGGACGAAAATAACCTAATTGATCATCCAATGACACATACACACCTATTGGATGCACAAGATTGGTTAAAAACCCTAATTGGACAAGAATATGCCTAGGGAGGACGAAAATGACCTAATTGATCATCCAATGACACAAACACACCTATTGGATGCACAAGATTGGTTAAAAACCCTAATTGGACAAGAATAAGCCTAGGGAGGACGAAAATGACCTAATTGATCATCCAATGACACAAACACACCTATTGGATGCACAAGATAGGTTATAAACCCTAATTGGACAAGAGTATGCCTAGAGAGGACGAAAATGACCTAATTGATCATCCAATGACACAAATGAACTTATTGGATGCACAAGATTAGTTAAAAACCCTAATTGGACAAGAATAAGCCTAGGGAGGACGAAAATAACCTAATTGATCATCCAATGACACAAACACACCTATTGGATGCACAAGATTGGTCTAAAACTCTAATTGGACAAGAATATGCCTATGGAGGACGAAAATGACCTAAATGTTAATCCAATGACACAAATGAACTGATTGGATGCACAAGATTGGTTAAAAACCCTAATTGGACAAGAATAAGCCTAGGGAGGACGAAAATGACCTAAATGTTAATCCAATGACACAACTCAACTTATTGGATGCACAAGATTGGTTAAAAACCCTAATTGGACAAGAATAAAACTAGGGAGGACGAAAATGACCTAATTGATCATCCAATGACACAAACACACCTATTGGATGCACAAGATTGGTTAAAAACCCTAATTGGACAAGAATAAGCCTAGGGAGGACGAAAATGACCTAATTGATCATCCAATGACACAAACACACCTATTGGATGCACAAGATTGGTTAAAAACCCTAATTGGACAAGAATAAGCCTAGGGAGGACGAAAATGACCTAATTGATCATCCAATGACACAAACACATCTATTGGAAGCACAAGATTGGTTAGAAACCCTAGTTGGACAAGAATATGCCTAGGGAGGACGAAAATGACCTAATTGATCATCCAATGACACAAATGAACTTATTGGATGCACAAGATTGCTTAAAAACCCTAATTGGACAAAAATAAGCATAGAAAGGACGAAAATGACCTAATTGATCATCCAATGACACAAACACACCTATTGGATGCACAAGATTGGTTAAAAACCCTAATTGGACAAGAATAAGCCTAGGGAGGACGAAAATGACCTAATTGATCATCCAATGACACAAACACACCTATTGGATGCACAAGATTGGTTAAAAACCCTAATTGGACAAGAATAAGCCTAGGGAGGACGAAAATGACCTAATTGATCATCCAATGACACAAACACACCTTATGGATGCAGAAGATTGGTTAAAAACCCTAATTGGACAAGAATATGCCTAGGGAGGACGAAAATGACCTAATTGATCATCCAATGACACAAACACACCTATTGGATGCACAAGATTGGTTAAAAACCCTAATTGGACAAGAATAAGCCTAGGGAGGACGAAAATGACCTAATTGATCATCCAATGACACAAACACACCTATTGGATGCACAAGTATGGTTAAAAACCCTAATTGGGCAAGAATAAGCCTAGGGAGGACGAAAGTTACCTAATTGATCATCCAATGACACAAACACACCTATTGGATGCACAAGATTGGTTAAAAACCCTAATTGGACAAGAATATGCCTAGGGAGGACGAAAATGACCTAATTGATCATCCAATGACACAAACACGCCTATTGGATGCATAAGATTGGTTAAAAACCCTAATTGGACAAGAATATGCCTAGGGAGGACGAAAATGACCTAATTGATCATCCAATGACACAAACACACCTATTGGATGCACAAGATTGGTTAAAAACCCTAATTGGACAAGAATATGCCTAGGGAGGACGAAAATGACCTAAATATTAATTTAATGACACAAACAAAGTTATTGGATGCACAAGATTGGTTAAAAACCCTAATAGGACAAGAATAAGCCTAGGGAGGACGAAAATGACCTAATTGATCATCCAATGACACAAACACACCTATTGGATGCACAAGATTGGTTAAAAACCCTAATTAGACAAGAATAAGCCTAGGGAGGACGAAAATGACCTAAATGTTCATCCAATGACACAAATGAACTTATTGGATGCACAAGATTGGTTAAAAACCTTAATTGGACAAGAATAAGCCTAGGGAGGACGAAAATGACCTAAATGTTCATCCAATGACACAAATGAACTTATTGGATGCACAAGATTGGTTAAAAACCCTAATTGGACAAGGATAAGCCTAGGGAGGACGAAAATGACCTAAATGTTCATCCAATGACACAAATGAACTTATTGGATGCACAAGATTGGTTAAAAACCTTAATTGGACAAGAATAAGCCTAGGGAGGACGAAAATGACCTAAATGTTCATCCAATGACACAAATGAACTTATTGGATGCACGAGATTGCTTAAAAACCCTAATTGGACAAGAATAATCCTAGGGGGGACGAAAATGACCTAAATGTTCATCCAATGACACAAATACACCTATTGGATCCACAAGATTGGTTAGAAACCCTAATTGGATAAGAATAAGCCTAGGGTGGACGAAAATGACCTAAATGTTCATCCAATGACACAAACACACCTATTGGATGCACAAGATTGGTTAAAAACCCTAATTGGACAAGAATAAGCCTAGGGAGGACGAAAATGACCTAAATGTTCATCCAATGACACAAATGAACTTATTGGATGCACAAGATTGGTTAAAAACCCTAATTGGACAAGAATAGGCCTAGGGAGGACGAAAATGACCTAAATGTTCATCCAATGACACAAATACACCTATTGGATGCACAAGATTGGTTAAAAACCCTAATTGGACAAGAATAAGCCTAGGGAGGACGAAAATGACCTAAATGTTCATCCAATGACACAAATGAACTTATTGGACGCACAAGATTGCTTAAAAACCCTAATTAGACAAGAATAAGCCTAGGGAGGACGAAAATGACCTAAATGTTCATCCAATGACACAAATACACCTATTGGATGCACAAGATTGGTTAGAAACCCTAATTGGACAAGAATAAGCCTAGGGAGGACGAAAATGACCTAAATGTTCATCCAATGACACAAACACACCTATTGGATGCAAAAGATTGGTTAAAAACCCTAATTGGACAAGAATAAGCCTAGGGAGGACGAAAATGACCTAAATGTTCATCCAATGACACAAATGAACTTATTGGATCCACAAGATTCCTTAAAAACCCTAATTGGACAAGAATAAGCCTAAGGAGGACGAAAATGACCTAAATGTTCATCCAATGACACAAATACACTTATTGGATGCACAAGATTGGTTAGAAACCCTAATTGGACAAGAATAAGCCTAGGGAGGACGAAAATGACCTAAATGTTCATCCAATGACACAAACACACCTATTGGAAGCACAAGATTGGTTAGAAACCCTAATTGAACAAGAATAAGCCTAGGGAGGACGAAAATGACTTAAATCTTAATCCAATGACACAAATGAACTTATTGGATGCACAAGATTGCTTAAAACCCTAATCGGACAAGAATAAGACTAGGGAAGACGAAAATGACCTAAATGTTCATCCAATGACACAAACACACCTATTGGATGCACAAAATTGGTTAAAAACCCTAATTGGACAACAATAAGCCTAGGGAGGATGAAAATGACCTAAATGTTCATCCAATGACACAAATGAACTTATTGGATGCACAAGATTGCTTAAAAACCCTAATTAGACAAGAATAAGCCTAGGGAGGACGAAAATGACCTAAATGTTCATCCAATGACACAAATACACCTATTGGATGCACAAGATTGGTTAGAAACCCTAATTGGACAAGAATAAGCCTAGGGAGGACGAAAATGACCTAAATGTTCATCCAATAACACAAATGAACTTATTGGATGCACAAGATTGATTAAAAACCCTAATTACACAAGAATAAGCCTAGGGAGGACGAAAATGACCTAAATGTTCATCCAATGACACAAATACACCTATTGGATGCACAAGATTGGTTAGAAACCCTAATTGGACAAGAATAAGCCTAGGGAGGACGAAAATGACCTAAATGTTCATCCAATGACACAAACACACCTATTGGATGCACAAGATTGGTTTAAAACCCTAATTGGACAAGAATAAGCCTAGGGAGGACGAAAATGACCTAAATGTTCATCCAATGACACAAATGAACTTATTGGATGCACAAGATTGCTTAAAACCCTAATTGGACAACAATAAGCCTAGGGAGGATGAAAATGACCTAAATGTTCATCTAATGACACAAACACACCTATTGGATGCACAAGATTGGTTAAAAACCCTAATTGCACAAAACTAAGCCTAGTGAGGACGAAAATAACCTAAATGTTCATCCAATGACACAAATGAACTTATTGGATGCACGAGATTGCTTAAAAACCCTAATTGGACAAGAATAAGCCTAGGGAGGACGAAAATGACCTAAATGTTCATCCAATGAAACAAATACACCTATTGGATGCACAAGATTGGTTAGAAACCCTAATTGGACTAGAATAAGCCTAGGGTGGACGAAAATGACCTAAATGTTCATCCAATGACACAAACACACCTATTGGATGCACAAGATTGGTTAAAAACCCTAATTGGACAAGAATAAGCCTAGGGAGGACGAAAATGACCTAAATGTTCATCCAATGACACAAATGAACTGATTGGATGCACAAGATTGCTTAAAAACCCTAATTGTACAAGAATAAGCCTAGGGAGGAAGAAAATGACCAAAATGTTCATCCAATGACACAAATGAACTTATTGGATGCACATGATTGGTTAAAAACCCTAATTGGACAAGAATAAGCCTAGGGAGGACGAAAATGACCTAAATGTTCATCCAATGACACAAATACACCTATTGGATGCACAAGATTGGTTAAAAACCCTAATTGGACAAGAATATGCCTAGGGAGGACGAAAATGACTTAAATGTTCATCCAATGACAGATATGAACTTATTGGATGCACAAGATTGCTGAAAAACCCTAATTGGACAAGAATAAGCTTAGGGAGGACGAAAATGACCTAAATGTTCATCCAATGACACAAATACACATATTGGATGCACAAGATTGGTGAGAAACCCTAATTGGACAAGAATATGCCTAGGGAGGACGAAACTGACCTAAATGTTCATCCAATGACACAAATACACCTATTGGATGCACAAGATTGGTTAAAAACCCTAATTGGACAAGAATAAGCCTAGGGAGGACGAAAATGACCTAAATGTTCATCCAATATCACAAATACACCTTTTGGATGCACAAGATTGGTTAAAAAACCTAATTGGACAAGAATATGCCTAGGGAGGACGAAAATGACCTAAATGTTCATCCAATGACAGATATGAACTTATTGGATGCACAAGATTGCTGAAAAACCCTAACTGGACAAGAATAAGCTTAGGGAGGACGAAAATGACCTAAATGTTCATCCAATGACACAAATACACCTATTGGATGCACAAGATTGGTGAGAAACCCTAATTGGACTAGAATAAGCCTAGGGAGGACGAAACTGACCTAAATGTTCATCCAATGACACAAATACACCTATTGAATGCACAAGATTGGTTAAAAACCCTAATTGGACAAGAATAAGCCTAGGGAGGACGAAAATGACCTAAATGTTCATTCAATGACACAAATACACCTATTGGATGCACAAGATTGGTTAGAAACCCTAATTGGACAAGAATAAGCCTAGGGAGGACGAAAATGACCTAAACGTTCATCCAATGACACAAACACACCTATTGGATGCACAAGATTGGTTAAAAACCCTAATTGGACAAGAATAAGCCTAGGGTGGACGAAAATGACCTAAATGTTTATCCAATGACACAAATGAACTTATTGGATGCACAAGATTGGTTAAAAACCCTAATTGGACAAGAATAAGCCTAGGGAGGACGAAAATGACCTAAATGTTTATCCAATGTCACAAACACACCTATTGGATGCACAAGATTGGTTAAAAACCCTAATTGGACAACAATAAGCCTAGGGAGGACGAAAATGACCTAAATGTTCATCCAATGACACAAATGAACTTATTGGATGCACAAGATTGCTTAAAAACCATAATTGGACAAGAATAAGCGTAGGGAGGAAGAAAATGACCTAAATGTTCATCCAATGACACAAATGAACTTATTGGTTGCACAAGATTGGTTAAAAACCCTAATTGGACAAGAATAAGCCTAGGGAGGACGAAAATGACCTAAATGTTCATCCAATGACACAAATGAACTTATTGGATGCACAAGATTGCTTAAAAACCCTAATTGGACAAGAATAAGCCTAGGGAGGACGAAAATGACCTAAATGTTCATCCAATGACACAAATGAACTTATTTGATGCACAAGACTGCTTAAAAACCCTAATTGGACAAGAATAAGCCTAGGGAGGACAAAAATGACCTAAATGTTCATCCAATGACACAAATGAACTTATTGGATGCACAAGATTGCTTAAAACCCTAATTGGACAAGAATAAGACTAGGGAGGACGAAAATGACCTAAATGTTCATCCAATGACACAAATACACCTATTGGATGCACAAGTTTGCTTAAAACCCTAATTGGACAAGAATAAGACTAGGGAGGACGAAAATGACCTAAATGTTCATGCAATGACACAAACACACCTATTGGATGCACAAGATTGGATAAAAACCGTAATTGGACAACAATAAGCCTAGGGAGGACGAAAATGACCTAAATGTTCATCCAATGACACAAATGAACTTATTGGATGCACAAGATTGCTTAAAACCCTAATTGGACAAGAATAAGACTAGGGAGGACGAAAATGACCTAAATGTTCATCCAATGACACAAATGAACTTATTGGATGCACAAGATTGCTTAAAACCCTAATTGGACAAGAATAAGACTAGGGATGACGAAAATGACCTAAATGTTCATCCAATGACACAAATACACCTATTGGATGCAAAAGATCTGTTAGAAACCCTAATTGGACAAGAATAAGCCTAGGGAGGACGAAAATGACCTAAATGTTCATCCAATGACACAAATGAACTTATTGGATGCACAAGATTGCTTAAAAACCCTAATTGGACAAGAATAAGCCTAGGGAGGACGAAAATGAGCTAAATGTTCATCCAATGACACAAATACACCTATTGGATGCACAAGATTGGTTAGAAACCCTAATTGGACAAGAATAAGCCTAGGGAGGACGAAAATGACCTAAATGTTCATCCAATGACACAAATGAACTTATTGGATGCACAAGATTGGTTAAAAACCCTAATTGGACAAGAATAAGCCTAGGGAGGACGAAAATGACCTAAATGTTCATCCAATGACACAAATGAACTTATTGGATGCACAAGATTGGTTAAAAATCCTAATTGGACAAGAATAAGCCTAGGGAGGACGTAAATGACCTAAATGTTCCACCAATGACACAAATGAACTTATTGGATGCACAAGGTTGGTTAAAAACCCTAATTGGACAAGAATAAGCCTAGGGAGGACGAAAATGACCTAAATGTCCATCCAATGACACAAATGAACTTATTGGATGCACAAGATTGGTTAAAAACCCTAATTGGACAAGAATAAGCCTAGGGAGGACGAAAATGACCTAAATGTTCATCCAATGACACAAATATACCTATTGGATGCACAAGATTGGTTAAAAACCCTAATTGGACAACAATATGCCTAGGGAGGACGAAAATGACCTAAATGTTCATCCAATGACAGATATGAACTTATTGGATGCACAAGATTGCTTAAAAACCCTAATTGGACAAGAATAAGCTTAGGGAGGACGAAAATGACCTAAATGTTCATCCAATGACACAAATACACCTATTGGATGCACAAGATTGGATAGAAACCCTAATTGGACAAGAATAAGCCTAGGGAGGACGAAAGTGACCTAAATGTTCATCCAATGACACAAACACACCTATTGGATGCACAAGATTGGTTAAAAACCCTAATTGGACAAGAATAAGCCTAGGGAGGACGAAAATGACCTAAATGTTCATCCAATAACACAAATGAACTTATTGGATGCACAAGATTGCTTAAAAACCCTAATTAGACAAGAATAAGCCTAGGGTGGACGAAAATAACCTAAATGTTCATCCAATGACACAAATACACCTATTGGGTGCACAAGATTGGTTAGAACCCCTAATTGGACAAGAATAAGCCGAGGGAGGACGAAAATGACCTAAATGTTCATCCAATGACACAAATGAACTTATTGGATGCACAAGATTGCTTAAAAACCCTAATTGGACCAGAATAAGCCTAGGGAGGACGAAAATGACCTAAATGTTCATCCAATGACACAAATACATCTATTGGATGCACAAGATTGGTTAGAAACCCTAATTGGACAAGAATAAGCCTAGGGAGGACGAAAATGACCTAAATGTTCATCCAATAACACAAATGAACTTATTGGATGCACAAGATTGCTTAAAAACCCTAATTAGACAAGAATAAGCCTAGGGTGGACGAAAATCACCTAAATGTTCATCCAGTGACACAAATACACCTATTGGGTGCACAAGATTGGTTAGAACCCCTAATTGGACAAGAATAAGCCTAGGGAGGATGAAAATGACCTAAATGTTTATCCAATGACACAAACACACCTATTGGATGCACAAGATTGGTTAAAAACCCTAATTGGACAAGAATAAGCCTAGGGAGGACGAAAATGACCTAAATGTTCATCCAATAACACAAATGAACTTATTGGATGGACAAGATTGCTTAAAAACCCTAATTAGACAAGAATAAGCCTAGGGAGGACGAAAATGACCTAAATGTTCATCCAATGACACAAATATACCTATTGGATGCAAAGGATTGGTTAGAACCCCTAATTGGACAAGAATAAGCCTAGGGAGGACGAAAATGACCTAAATGTTCCTCCAATGACACAAATGAACTTATTGGATGCACAAGATTGCTTAAAAACCCTAATTGGACAAGAATAAGCCTAGGGAGGAAGAAAATGACCTAAATGTTCATCCAATGACACAAATGAACTTATTGGATGCACAAGATTGGTTAAAAACCCTAATTGGACAAGAATAAGCCTAGGGAGGACGAAAATGACCTAAATGTTCATCCAATAACACAAATGTACTTATTGGATGCACAAGATTGGTTAAAAACCCTAATTGGACAAGAATAAGCCTAGGGAGGACGAAAATGACCTAAATGTTTATCCAATGACACAAATGAACTTATTGGATGCACAAGATTGGTTAAAAACCCTAATTGGACAAGAATAAGCCTAGGGAGGACGAAAATGACCTAAATGTTCATCCAATGACACAAATGAACTTATTGGATGCACAAGATTGGTTAGAAACCCTAATAGGACAAGAATAAGCCTAGGGAGGACGAAAATGACCTAAATGTTTATCCAATGACACAAATGAACTTATTGGATGCACAAGATTGGTTAAAAACCCTAATTGGACAAGAATAAGCCTAGGGAGGACGAAAATGACCTAAATGTTCATCCAATGACACAAATGAACTTATTGGATGCACAAGATTGCTTAAAACCCTAATTGGACAAGAATAAGACTAGGTAGGACGAAAATCACCTAAATGTTCATCCAATGACACAAACACACCTATTGGATGCACAAGATTGGTTAGAAACCCTAATTGGACAAGAATAAGCCTAGGGAGGACGAAAATGACCTAAATATTCATCCAATGACACAAATGAACTTATTGGATGCACAAGATTGCTTAAAACCCTAATTGGACAAGAATATGTCTAGGGAGGACGAAAATAACCTAAATGTTCATCCAATGACACAAACACACCTATTGGATGCACAAGATTGGTTAAAAACACTAGTTGGACAAGAATAAGCTTTGGGAGGATGAAAATGACATAAATGTTCATCCAATGACACAAATGAACTTATTGGATGCGCAAGATTAGTTAAAAACACTAATTGGACAAGAATAAGCCTAGGGTGGACGAAAATGACCTAAATGTTCATCCAATGACACAAATGAACTTATTGGATGCACAAGATTGGTTAAAAACCCTAATTAGACAAGAATAAGCCTAGGGAGGACGAAAATGACCTAAATGTTCATCCAATGACACAAATGAACTTATTGGATGCACAAGATTGGTTAAAAACCCTAATTGGACAAGAATAAGCCCAGGGAGGACGAAAATGACCTAAATGTTCATCCAATGACACAAATGAACTTATTGGATGCACAAGATTGCTTAAAACCCTAATTGGACAAGAATAAGACTAGGGAGGACGAAAATGACCTAAATGTTCATCCAATGACACAAACACACCTAATGGATGCACAAGATTGGTTAGAAACCCTAATTGGAAAAGAATAAGCCTAGGGAGGATGAAAATGACCTAAATATTCATCCAATGACACAAATGAACTTATTGGATGCACAAGATTGCTTAAAACCCTAATTGGACAAGAATAACACTAGGGAGGACGAAAATGACCTAAATGTTCATCAATGACACAAACACACCTATTGGATGCACAAGATTGGTTAGAAACCCTAATTGGACAAGAATTAGCCTAGGGAGGACGAAAATGACCTAAATGTTCATCCAATGACACAAATGAACTTATTGGATGCACAAGATTGCTTAAAACCCTAATTGGACAAGAATAAGACTAGGGAGGACGAAAATGACCTAAATGTTCATCCAATGACACAAATACACCTATTGGATGCAAAAGATTGGTTAGAAACCTTAATTGGACAAGAATAAGCCTAGGGAGGACGAAAATGACCTAAATGTTCATCCAATGACACAAATGAACTTATTGGATGCACAAGATTGCTTATAAACCCTAATTGGACAAGAATAAGCCTAGGGAGGACGAAAATGACCTAAATGTTCATCCAATGACACAAATGAACTTAATGGATGCACAAGATTGCTTAAAAACCCTAATTGGACAAGAATAAGCCTAGGGAGGACGAAAAATGACCTAAATGTTCATCCAATGACACAAATGAACTTATTGGATGCACAAGATTGCTTAAAACCCTAATTGGACAAGAATAAGACTAGGGAGGACGAAAATGACCTAAATGTTCATCCAATGACACAAACACACCTATTGGATGCACAAGATTGGTTAGAAACCCTAATTGAAGAAGAATAAGCCTAGGGAGGACGAAAATGACCTAAATGTTCATCCAATGACACAAATGAACTTATTGGATGCACAAGATTGGTTAAAAACCCTAATTGGACAATAATAAGCCTAGGGAGGACGAAAATGACCTAAATGTTCATCCAATGACACAAATGAACTTATTGGATGCACAAGATTGCTTAAAAACCCTAATTGGACAAGAATAAGCCTAGGGAGGACGAAAATGACCTAAATGTTCATCCAATGACACAAATACACCTATTGGATGCACAAGATTGGTTAGAAACCCTAATTGGACAAGAATATGCCTAGGGAGGACGAAAATGACCTAAATGTTCATCCAATGACAGATATGAACTTATTGGATGCACAAGATTGCTTAAAAACCCTAATTGGACAAGAATAAGCTTAGGGAGGACGAAAATGACCTAAATGTTCATCCAATGACACAAATACACCTATTGGATGCACAAGATTGGTTAGAAACCCTAATTGGACAAGAATAAGCCTAGTGAGGACGAAAATGACCTAAATGTTCATCCAATGACACAAATACACCTATTGGATGCACAAGATTGGTTAAAAACCCTAATTGGACAAGAATATGCCTAGGGAGGACGAAAATGACCTAAATGTTCATCCAATGACAGATATGAACTTATTGGATGCACAAGATTGGTTAAAAACCCTAATTGGACAAGAATAAGCCTAGGGAGGAAGAAAATGACCTAAATGTTCATCCAATGACACAAATGAACTTATTGGATGCACAAGATTGGTTAAAAACCCTAATTGGACAAGAATAAGCCTAGGGAGGACGAAAATGACCTAAATGTTCATCCAATGACACAAATGAACTTATTGGATGCACAAGATTGCTTAAAAACCCTAATTGGACAAGTATAAGCCTAGGGAGGACGAAAATGATCTAAATGTTCATCCAATGACACAAACACACCTATTGGATGCAAAAGATTGGTTAAAAACCCTAATTGGACAAGAATAAGCCTAGGGAGGACGAAAATGACCTAAATGTTTATCCAATGACACAAATGAACTTATTGGATGCACAAGATTGGTTAAAAACCCTAATTGGACAAGAATAAGCCTAGGGAGGACGAAAATGACCTAAATGTTCATCCAATGACACAAATGAACTTATTGGATGCACAAGATTGGTTAGAAACCCTAATTGGACAAGAATAAGCCTAGGAAGGACTAAAATGACCTAAATGTTCATCCAATGACACAAATGAACTTATTGGATGCACAAGATTGCTTATAAACCCTAATTAAACAAGAATAAGCCTAGGGAGGACGAAAATGACCTAAATGTTCATCCAATGACACAAATGATCTTATTGGATGCACAAGATTGCTTAAAAACCATAATTGGACAAGAATAAGCCTAGGGAGGACGAAAAATGACCTAAATGTTCATCCAATGACACAAATGAACTTATTGGATGCACAAGATTGCTTAAAACCCTAATTGGACAAGAATAAGACTAGGGAGGACGAAAATGACCTAAATGTTCATCCAATGACACAAATGAACTTATTGGATGCACAAGATTGGTTAGAAACCCTAATTGGACAATAATAAGCCAAGGGAGGACGAAAATGACCTAAATGTTCATCCAATGACACAAATGAACTTATTGGATGCACAAGATTGCTTATAAACCCTAATTGGACAAGAATAAGCCTAGGGAGGACGAAAATGACCTAAATGTTCATCCAATGACACAAATAAACTTATTGGATGCACAAGATTGCTTAAAAACCCTAATTGGACAAGAATAAGCCTAGGGAGGACGAAAATGACCTAAATGTTCATCCAATAACACAAATGAACTTATTGGATGCACAAGATTGCTTAAAAACCCTAATTAGACAAGAATAAGCCTAGGGTGGACGAAAATAACCTAAATGTTCATCCAATGACACAAATACACCTATTGGATGCACAAGATTGGTTAGAACCCCTAATTGGACAAGAATAAGCCTAGGGAGGACGAAAATGACCTAAATGTTCATCCAATGACAAAAACACACCTATTGGATGCACAAGATTGGTTAAAAACCCTAATTTGACAAGAATAAGCCTAGGGAGGACGAAAATGACCTAAATGTTCATCCAATGACACAAATGAACTTATTGGATGCACAAGATTGGTTAGAAATCCTAATTGGACAAGAATAATTCTAGGGAGGACGAAAATGACCTAAATGTTCATCCAATGACACAAATGAACTTATTGGATGCACA
>JBBPBR010000653.1:509-19116 GCA_037974775.1 Cicer pinnatifidum | reverse complement strand
AATTAGGGTTTTTAACCAATCTTGTGCATCCAATAAGTTCATTTGTGTCATTGGATGAACATTTAGGTCATTTTCTTCCTCCCTAGGCTTATTCTTGTCCAATTAGGGTTTTTAAGCAATCTTGTGCATCCAATAAGTTCATTTGTGTCATTGGATGAACATTTAGGTCATTTTCGTCCTCCCTAGGCTTATTCTTGTCCAATTAGGGGTTCTAACCAATCTTGTGCATCCAATAGGTGTATTTGTGTCATTGGATGAACATTTAGGTCATTTTCGTCCTCCCTAGGCTTATTCTTGTCTAATTAGGGTTTTTAAGCAATCTTGTGCATCCAATAAGTTCATTTGTGTTATTGGAAGAACATTTAGGTCATTTTCGTCCCCCCTAGGCTTATTCTTGTCCAATTAGGGTTTTTAACCAATCTTGGGCATCCAATAGGTGTGTTTGTGTCATTGGATGAACATTTAGGTCATTTTCGTCCTCCCTCGGCTTATTCTTGTCCAATTAGGGGTTCTAACCAATCTTGTGCACCCAATAGGTGTATTTGTGTCATTGGATGAACATTTAGGTTATTTTCGTCCACCCTAGGCTTATTCTTGTCTAATTAGGGTTTTTAAGCAATCTTGTGCATCCAATAAGTTCATTTGTGTTATTGGATGAACATTTAGGTCATTTTCGTCCTCCCTAGGCTTATTCTTGTCCAATTAGGGTTTTTAACCAATCTTGTGCATCCAATAGGTGTGTTTGTGTCATTGGATGAACATTTAGGTCACTTTCGTCCTCCCTAGGCTTATTCTTGTCCAATTAGGGTTTCTATCCAATCTTGTGCATCCAATAGGTGTATTTGTGTCATTGGATGAACATTTAGGTCATTTTCGTCCTCCCTAAGCTTATTCTTGTCCAATTAGGGTTTTTAAGCAATCTTGTGCATCCAATAAGTTCATATCTGTCATTGGATGAACATTTAGGTCATTTTCGTCCTCCCTAGGCATATTCTTGTCCAAATAGGGTTTTTAACCAATCTTGTGCATCCAATAGGTGTATTTGTGTCATTGGATGAACATTTAGGTCATTTTCGTCCTCCCTAGGCTTATTCTTGTCCAATTAGGGTTTTTAACCAATCTTGTGCATCCAATAAGTTCATTTGTGTCATTGGATAAACATTTAGGTCATTTTCGTCCACCCTAGGCTTATTCTTGTCCAATTAGGGTTTTTAACCAATCTTGTGCATCCAATAGGTGTGTTTTTGTGTCATTGGATGAACATTTAGGTCATCTTCGTCCTCCCTAGGCTTATTCTTGTCCAATTAGGGTTTCTAACCAATCTTGTGCATCCAATAGGTGTATTTGTGTCATTTGATGAACATTTAGGTCATTTTCGTCCTCCCTAGGCTTATTCTTGTCCAATTAGGGTTTTTAACCAATCTTGTGCATCCAATAGGTGTGTTTGTGTCATTGGATGAACATTTAGGTCATTTTTGTCCTCCCTAGTATTATTCTTGTCCAATTAGGGTTTTATGCCAATCTTGTGCATCCAATAGGTGTGTTTGTGTTATTTGATGAACATTTAGGTCATTTTCATCCTCCCTAGGCTTATTGTTGTCCAATCAGGGTTTTTAACCAATCTTGTGCATCCAATAGGTGTGTTTGTGTCATTGGATGAACATTTAGGTCATTTTCGTCCTCCCTAGTCTTATTCTTGTCCAATTAGGGTTTTAAGCATTCTTGTGCAATCAATGTGTGTGTTTGTGTCATTGGATGCACATTTTGGTCAATTTCGTCCTCCCTAGGCTTATTCTTGTCCAATTAGGGTTTTTAACCAATCTTGTGCATCCAATAAGTTAATTTGTGTCGTTGGATGAACATTTAGGTTATTTTCGTTCTCCCTAGGCTTATTCTTGTCCAATTAGGGTTTTTAACCAATCTTGTGCATCCAATAAGTTCGTTTGTGTCATTGGATGAACATTTAGGTCATTTTCATCCACCCTAGGCTTATTATTGTCCAATTAGGGTTTTTAAGCAATCTTATGCATCCAATAACTTCATTTGTGTCATTGGATTAACATTTAAGTCATTTTCGTCCTCCCTAGGCTTATTCTTGTCCAATTATGATTTTTAACCAATCTTGTGGATTCAATAGGTGTGTTTGTGTCATTGGATGAACATTTAGGTCATTTTCGTCCTCCCTAGGCTTATTCTTGTCCAATTAGGGTTTTTAACCAATCTTGTGCATCCAATAAGTTCATTTGTGTCATTGGATGAACATTTAGGTCATTTTCGTCCTCCCTAGGCTTATTCTTGTCCAATTAGGGTTTCTAACCAATCTTGTGCATCCAATAGGTGTATTTGTGTCATTGGATGAACATTTAGGTCATTTTCGTCCTCCCTAGGCTTATTCTTGTCTAATTAGGGTTTTTAAGCAATCTTGTGCATCCAATAGGTTCATTTGTGTTATTGGATAAACATTTAGATCATTTTCGTCCTCCCTAGGCTTATTCTTGTCCAATTAGGGTTTCTAACCAATCTTGTGCATCCAATAGGTGTATTTGTGTCATTGGATGAACATTAAGGTCATTTTCGTCCTCCCTAGGCTTATTCTTCTCCAATTAGGGTTTTTAACCAATCTTGTGCATCCAATAGGTGTGTTTGTGTCATTGGATGAACATTTAGGTCAGTTTCTTCCTCCCTAGGCTTATTCTTGTCCAATTAGGGTTTCTTACGAATCTTGTGCATCCAATAGGTGTGTTTGTGTCATTGGATGAACATTTAGGTCATTTTCGTCCTCCCTAGGCTTATTCTTGTCCAATTAGGGTTTCTAACCAATCTTGTGCATCCAATAGGTGTATTTGTGTCATTGGATGAACATTTAGGTCATTTTCGTCCTCCCTAGGCTTATTCTTGTCCAATTAGGGTTCTTAAGCAATCTTGTGCATCCAATAAGTTCATTTGTGTCATTGGATGAACATTTAGGTCATTTTCGTCCTCCCTAGGCTTATTCTTGTTCAATTAGGGTTTCTAACCAATCTTGTGCATCCAATAGGTGTGTTTGTGTCATTGGATGAACATTTAGGTCATTTTTGTCCTCCCTAGTCTTATTCTTGTCCAATTAGGGTTTTTAAGCAATCTTGTGCATCCAATAAGTTGATTTGTGTCATTGGATGAACATTTACGTCATTTTCGTCCTCCCTAGGCTTATTCTTGTCCATTTAGGGTTTTTAACCAATCTTGTGCATCCAATAGGTGTGTTTGTGTCATTGGATGAACATTTAGGTCATTTTCGTCCTCCCTAGGCTTATTCTTGTCCAATTAGGGTTTTTAACCAATCTTGTGCATCCAATAGGTGTGTTTGTGTCATTGGATAAACATTTAGGTCATTTTAGTCCTCCCTAGGCTTATTCTTGTCCAATTAGGGTTTTTAACCAATCTTGTCCATCCAATAAGTTCATTTGTGTCATTGGATAAACATTTAGGTCATTTTCGTCCACCCTAGGCTTATTCTTGTCCAATTAGGGTTTTTAACCAATCTTGTGCATCCAATAAGTTCATTTGTGTCATTGGATGAACATTTAGGTCATTTTCGTCCTCCCTAGGCTTATTCTTGTCCAATTAGGGTTTTTAAGCAATCTTGTGCATCCAATAAGTTCATTTGTGTCATTGGATGAACATTTACGTCATTTTCGTCCTCCCTAGGCTTATTCTTGTTCAATTAGGGTTTTTAACCAATCTTGTGCATCCAATAGGTGTGTTTGTGTCATTGGATGAACATTTAGGTCATTTTCGTCCTCCATAGGCTTATTCTTGTCCAATTAGGGTTTTTAACCAATCTTGTGCATCCAATAGGTGTGTTTGTGTCATTGGATGAACATTTAGGTCATTTTCGTCCTCCCTAGGCTTATTCTTGTCCAATTAGGATTTTTAACCAATCTTGTGCATCCAATAAGTTCATTTGTGTCATTGGATGAACATTTAGGTCATTTTCGTCCTCCCTAGGCTTATTCTTGTCCAATTAGGGTTTTTACGCAATCTTGTGCATCCAATTTGTTCATTTATGTCATTGGATGAACATTTAGGTCATTTTCGTCCTTCCTAGGCTTATTCTTGTCCAATTAGGGTTTTTAACCAATCTTGTGCATCCAATAAGTTCATTTGTGTCATTGGATGAACATTTAGGTCATTTTCGTCCTCCCTAGGCTTATTCTTGTCCAATTAGGGTTTTTAACCAATCTTGTGCATCCAATAAGTTCATTTGTGTCATTGGATGAACATTTAGGTCATTTTCGTCCTCCCTAGGCTTATTCTTGTCCAATTGGGGGTTTTTATGCAATCTTGTGCATCCAATAGGTGTGTTTGTGTCATTGGACGAACATTTAGGTCATTTTCGTCCTCCATAGGCTTATTCTTGTCCAATTAGGGTTTTTATGCAATCCTGTGCATCCAATAGGTGTGTTTGTGTCATTGGACGAACATTTAGGTCATTTTCGTCCTCCCTAGGCTTATTCTTGTCCAATTAGGGTTTTTAACAAATCTTGTGCATCCAATAAGTTCATTTGTGTCATTGGATGAACATTTAGGTCATTTTCGTCCTCCCTAGGCTTATTCTTGTCCAATTAGGGTTTTTAACCAATCTTGTGCATCCAATAAGTTCATTTGTGTCATTGGATGAACATTTAGGTCATTTTCGTCCTCCCTAGGCTTATTCTTGTCCAATTAGGGTTTTTAACCAATCTTGTGCATCCAATAAGTTCATTTGTGTCATTGGATGAACATTTAGGTCATTTTCGTCCTCCCTATGCTTATTCTTGTCCAATTAGGGTTTTTAACCAACCTTGTGCATCCAATTAGTTCATTTGTGTCATTAGAGGAACATTTAGGTTATTTTCGTCCTCCCTAGTCTTATTCTTGTCCAATTAGGGTTTTTATGCAATCTTGTGCATCCAATAGGTGTGTTTGTGTCATTGGAGGAACATTTAGGTCATTTTCGTCCTCCCTAGGCTTATTCTTGTCCAATAAGGGTTTTTAGGCAATCTTGTGCATCCAATAGGTGTGTTTGTGTCATTGGAGGAACATTTAGGTCATTTTCGTCCTCCCTAGGCTTATTCTTGTCCAATTAGGGTTTTTTACCAATCTTGTGCATCCAATAAGTTCATTTGTGTCATTGGATGAACATTTAGGTCATTTTCGTCCTCCCTAGGCCTATTCTTGTCCAATTAGGGTTTTTAACCAATCTTGTGCATCCAATAAGTTCATTTGTGTCATTGGATGAACATTTAGGTCATTTTCGTCCTCCCTAGGCTTATTCTTGTCCAATTAGGGTTTTTAACCAATCTTGTGCATCCAATAAGTTCATTTGTGTCATTGGATGAACATTTAGGTCATTTTCGTCCTCCCTAGGCTTATTCTTGTCCAATTAGGGTTTTTAACCAATCTTGTGCATCCAATAAGTTCATTTGTGTCATTGGACGAACCTTTAGGTCATTTTCGTCCTCCCTAGGCTTATTCTTGTCCAATTAGGGTTTTAAGCAATCTTGTGCATCCAATAAGTTCATTTGTGTCATTGGATGAACATTTAGGTCATTTTCGTCCTCCCTAGGCTTATTCTTGTCCAATTAGGGTTTTTAACCAATCTTGTGCATCCAATAAGTTCATTTGTGTCATTGTATGAACATTTAGGTCATTTTTGTCCACCCAAGGCTTATTCTTGTCCAATTAGGGTTTTTAACCAATCTTGTGCATCCAATAAGTTCATTTGTGTCATTGGATGAACATTTAGGTCATTTTCGTCCTCCCTAGGCTTATTCTTGTCCAATTAGGGTTTTTAACCAATCTTGTGCATCCAATAAGTTCATTTGTGTCATTGGATGAACATTTAGGTCATTTTCGTCCTCCCTAGGCTTATTCTTGTCCAATTAGGGTTTTTAACCAATCTTGTGCATCCAATAAGTTCATTTGTGTCATTGGATGAACATTTAGGTCATTTTCGTCCTCCCTAGGCTTATTCTTGTCCAATTAGGGTTTTTAACCAATCTTGTGCATCCAATAAGTTCATTTGTGTTATTGGATGAACATTTATGTCATTTTCGTCCTCCCTAGTCTTATTCTTGTCCAATTAGGGTTTTTATGCAATCTTGTGCATCCAATAGGTGTGTTTGTGTCATTAGAGGAACATTTAGGTCATTTTTGTCCTCCCTAGTCTTATTCTTGTCCAATTAGGGTTTTTATGCAATCTTGTGCATCCAATAGGTGTGTTTGTGTCATTGGACAAACATTTAGGTCATATTCGTCCTCCCTAGGCTTGTTCTTGTCCAATTAGGGTTTTTAACCAATCTTGTGCATCCAATAAGTTCATTTGTGTCATTGGTTGAACATTTGGGTCATTTTCGTCCTCCCTAGTCTTATTCTTGTCCAATTAGGGTTTTTATGCAATCTTGTGCATCCAATAGGTGTGTTTGTGTCATTGGACGAACATTTAGGTCATTTTCGTCCTCCCTAGGCTTATTATTGTCCGATTAGGGTTTTTAACCAATCTTGTGCATCCAATAAGTTCATTTGTGTCATTGGATGAACATTTAGGTCATTTTCGTCCTCCCTAGGCTTATTCTTGTCCAATTAGGGTTTTTAACCAATCTTGTGCATCCAATAAGTTCATTTGTGTCATTGGATGAACATTTAGGTCATTTTCGTCCTCCCTAGGCTTATTCTTGTCCAATTAGGGTTTCTAACCAATCCTGTGCATCCAATAGGTGTATTTGTGTCATTGGATGAACATTTAGGTCATTTTCGTCCTCCCTAGGCTTATTCTTGTCCAATTAGGGTTTTTAACCAATCTTGTGCATCCAATAGGTGTATTTGTGTCATTGGATGAACATTTAGGTCATTTTCGTCCTCCCTAGGCTTATTCTTGTCCAATTAGGATTTTTAACCAATCTTGTGCATCCAATAAGTTCATTTGTGTCATTGGATGAACATTTAGGTCATTTTCATCCTCCCTAGGCTTATTCTTGTCCAATTAGGGTTTTTACGCAATCTTGTGCATCCAATTTGTTCATTTATGTCATTGGATGAACATTTAGGTCATTTTCGTCCTTCCTAGGCTTATTCTTGTCCAATTAGGGTTTTTAACCAATCTTGTGCATCCAATAAGTTCATTTGTGTCATTGGATGAACATTTAGGTCATTTTCGTCCTCCCTAGGCTTATTCTTGTCCAATTAGGGTTTTTAACCAATCTTGTGCATCCAATAGGTGTTTTTGTGTCATTGGATGAACATTTAGGTCATTTTCGTCCTCCCTAGTCTTATTCTTGTCCAATTAGGGTTTTTATGCAATCTTGTGCATCCAATAGGTGTGTTTGTGTCATTGGAGGAACATTTAGGTCATTTTCGTGATCCCTAGGCTTATTCTTGTCCAATTAAGGTTTTCAACCAATCTTGTGCATCCAATAAGTTCATTTGTGTCATTGGATGAACATTTAGGTCATTTTCGTCCTCCCTAGGCTTATTCTTGTCCAATTAGGGTTTTTAACCAATCTTGTGCATCCAATAAGTTCATTTGTGTCATTGGATGAACATTTAGGTCATTTTCGTCCTCCCTAGTCTTATTCTTGTCCAATTAGGGTTTTAAGCAATCTTGTGCATCCAATATGTGTGTTTGTGTCATTGGATGAACATTTAGGTCATTTTCGTCCTCCCTATGCTTATTCTTGTCCAATTAGGGTTTTTAACCAATCTTGTGCATACAATAAGTTTATTTGTGTCATTGGATGAACATTTAGGTCATTTTCGTCCTCCCTAGTCTTATTCTTGTCCAATTAGGGTTTTTATGCAATCTTGTGCATCCAATATGTGGGTTTGTGTCATTGTAGGAACATTTAGGTCATTTTCGTCCTCCCTATGCTTATTCTTGTCCAATTAGGATTTTTAACCAATCTTGTGCATCCAATAAGTTCATTTGTGTTATTGGATGAACATTTAGGTCATTTTCGTCCTCCCTAGGCTTATTCTTGTCCAATTAGGGTTTTTAAACAATCTTGTGTATCCAATAAGTTCATTTGTGTCATTGGACGAACATTTAGGTCATTTTCGTCCTCCCTAGGCTTATTCGTGTCCAATTAGGGTTTTTAACCAATCTTCTGCATCCAATAAGTTCATTTGTGTCATTGGATGAACATTTAGGTCATTTTCGTCCTCCCTAGGTTTATTCTTGTCCAATTAGGGTTTTCAACCAATCTTGTGCATCCAATAAGTTCATTTGTGTCATTGGATGAACATTTAGGTCATTTTCGTCCTCCCTAGGCTTATTCTTGTCCAATTAGGGTTTTTAACCAATCTTGTGCATCCAATAAGTTCATTTGTGTCATTAGATGAACATTTAGGTCATTTTCGTCCTCCCTAGGCTTATTCTTGTCCAGTTAGGGTTTTCAACCAATCTTGTGCATCCAATAAGTTCATTTGTGTCATTGGATGAACATTTAGGTCATTTTCGTCCTCCCTAGGCTTATTCTTGTCCAATTAGGGTTTTTAACCAATCTTGTGCATCCAATAAGTTCATTTGTGTCATTGGATGAACATTTAGGTCATTTTCGTCCTCCCTATTCTTATTCTTGTCCAATTAGGGTTTTTATGCAATCTTGTGCATCCAATAGGTGTGTTTGTGTCATTGGACGAACATTTAGGTCATTTTCGTCCTCCCTAGGCTTATTCTTGTCTAGTTAGGGTTTTTAACCAATCTTGTGCATCCAATTAGTTCATTTGTGTCATTCGATGAACATATAGGTCATTTTCGTCCTCCCTAGGCTTATTCTTGTCCAATTAGGGTTTTTAACCAATCTTGTGCATCCAATAAGTTCATTTGTGTCATTGGATGAACATTTAGGTCATTTTCGTCCTCCCTAGGCTTATTCTTGTCCAATTAGGGTTTTTAACCAATCTTGTGCATCCAATAAGTTCATTTGTGTCATTGGATGAACATTTAGGTCATTTTCGTCCTCCCTAGGCTTATTCTTGTCCAATTAGGGTTTTAACCCAATCTTGTGCATCCAATAAGTTCATTTGTGTCATTGGATGAACATTTAGGTCATTTTCGTCCTCCCTAGGCTTATTCTTGTCCAATTAGGGTTTTCAACCAATCTTGTGCATCCAATAAGTTCATTTGTGTCATTGGATGAACATTTAGGTCATTTTCGTCCTCCCTAGTTTTATTCTTGTCCAATTAGGGTTTTTATGCAATCTTGTGCATCCAATAGGTGTGTTTGTGTCATTGGACGAACATTTAGGTCATTTTGGTCCTCCCTAAGCTTATTCTTGTCCAATTAGGGTTTTTAACCAATCTTGTGCATCCGATAAGTTCATTTGTGTCATTGGATGAACATTTAGGTAATTTTCGTCCTCCCTAGGCTTATTCTTGTCCAATTAGGGTTTTCAACCAATCTTGTGCATCCAATAAGTTCATTTGTGTCATTGGATGAACATTTAGGTCATTTTCGTCCTCCCTAGGCTTATTCTTGTCCAATTAGGGTTTTTAACCAATCTTGTGCATCCAATAAGTTCATTTGTGTCATTGGATGAACATTTAGGTCATTTTCGTCCTCCCTAGTCTTATTCTTGTCCGATTAGGGTTTTTATGCAATGTTGTGCATCCAATAGGTGTCTTTGTGTCATTGGACGAACATTTAGGTCATTTTCGTCCTCCTTAGGCTTATTGTTGTCCAGTTAGGGTTTTTAACCAATCTTGTGCATCCAATAAGTTCATTTGTGTCATTGGATGAACATTTAGGTCATTTTCGTCCTCCCTAGGCTTATTCTTGTCCAATTAGGGTTTTTAACCAATCTTGTGCATCCAATAAGTTCATTTGTGTCATTGGATGAACATTTAGGTCATTTTCGTCCTCCCTAGGCTTATTCTTGTCCAATTAGGGTTTTTATGCAATCTTGTGCATCCAATAGATGTGTTTGTGTCATTGGACGAACATTTAAGTCATTTTCGTCCTCTCTAGGCTTATTATTGTCTGATTAGGGTTTTTAACCAATCTTGTGCATCCAATAAGTTCATTTGTGTCATTGGATGAACATTTAGGTCACTTTCGTCCTCCCTAGGCTTATTCTTGTCCAATTAGGGTTTTTAACCAATCTTGTGCATCCAATAAGTTCATTTGTGTCATTGGATGAAAATTTAGGTCATTTTCGTCCTCCCTAAGCATATTCTTGTCCAATTAGGGTTTTTAACGAATCTTGTTCATCCAATAAGTTCATTTGTGTCATTGGATGAACATTTAGGTCATTTTCGTCCTCCCTAGTCTTATTCTTGTCCAATTAGGGTTTTTATGCAATCTTGTGCATCCAATAGGTGTGTTTGTGTCATTAGACGAACATTTAAGTCATTTTCGTCCTCCCTAGGCTTATTCTTGTTCAATTAGGGTTTTTAACCAACCTTGGGCATCCAATAAGTTCATTTGTGTCATTGGTTGAACATTTAGGTCATTTTCGTCCTCCCTAGGCTTATTCTTTTCCAATTAGGGTTTTTAACCAACCTTGTGCATCCAATAAGTTCATTTGTGTCATTGGTGGAACATTTAGGTCATTTAAGTCCTCCCTAGTCTTATTCTTGTCCAATTAGGGTTTTTATGCAATCTTTTGCATCCAATAGGTGTGTTTGTGTCATTGGACGAACATTTAGGTCATTTTTTTCCTCCCTAGGCTTATTCTTGTCCAATTAGGGTTTTTAACCAATCTTGTGCATCCAATAAGTTCATTTGTGTCATTGGATGAACATTTAGGTCATTTTCGTCCTCCCTAGGCTTATTCTTGTCCAATTAGGGTTTTTATGCAATCTTGTGCATCCAATAGGTGTGTTTGTGTCATTGGACGAACATTTAGGTCATTTTCGTCCTCCCTAGGCTTATTCTTGTCCAGTTAGGGTTTTTAACCAATCTTGTGCATCCAATAAGTTCATTTGTGTCTTTCAATGAACATTTAGGTCATTTTCGTCCTCCCTAGGCTTATTCTTGTCTAATTAGGGTTTTTAACCAATCTTGTGCATCCAATAAGTTCATTTGTGTCATTGGATGAACATTTAGGTCATTTTCGTCCTCCCAAGGTTTATTCTTGTCCAATTAGGGTTTTTAACCAATCTTGTGCATCCAATAAGTTCATTTGTGTCATTGGATGAACATTTAGGTCATTTTCGTCCTCCCTAGGCTTATTCTTGTCCAATTAGGGTTTTTAACCAATCTTGTGCATCCAATAGGTGTGTTTGTGTCATTAGATGAACATTTAGGACATTTTCATCCTCCCTAGGCTTATTGTTGTCCAATTAGGGTTTTTAACCAATGTTGTGCATCCAATAGGTGTGTTTGTGTCATTGGATGAACATTTAGGTCATTTTCGTCCTCCCTAGTCTTATTCTTGTCCAATTATTGTTTTTAACCAATCTTGTGCATCCAATAAGTTCATTTGTGTCATTGGATGAACATTTAGGTCATTTTCGTCCTCCCTAGTCTTATTCTTGTCCAATTATGGTTTTTAACCAATCTTGTGCATCCAATAAGTTCATTTGTGTCATTGGATGAACATTTAGGTCATTTTCGTCATCCCTAGTCTTATTCTTGTCCAATTAGGGTTTTAAGCCAATCTTGTGCATCCAATAGGTGTGTTTGTGTCATTTGATGAACATTTAGGTCATTTTCGTCCTCTTAAGGCTTATTCTTATCCAATTAGGGTTTTCAGCAATCTTGTGCATCCAATAAGTTCATTTGTGTCATTGGATTAAGATTTAAGTCATTTTCGTCCTCCCTAGGCTTATTCTTGCCCAGTTAGGGTTTTTAACCAATCTTGTGCATCCAATAGGTGTGTTTGTGTCATTGGATGAACATTTAGGTCATTTTCGTCCTCCCTAGGCTTATTCTTGTCCAATTAGGGTTTCTAACCAATCTTGTGCATCCAATAGGTGTATTTGTGTCATTGGATGAACATTTAGGTCATTTTCGTCCTCCCTAGGCTTATTCTTGTCTAATTAGGGTTTTTAAGCAATCTTGTGCATCCAATAAGTTCATTTGTGTCATTGGATGAACATTTAGGTCATTTTCGTCCTCCGTAGGCTTATTCTTGTCCAATTTGGGTTTTTAACCAATCTTGTGCATCCAATAGGTGTGTTTGTGTCATTGGATGAACATTTAGGTCATTTTCGTCCTACCTAGGCTTATTCTTGTCCAATTAGGGTTTCTAACCAATCTTGTGCATCCAATAGGTGTATTTGTGTCATTGGATGAAGATTTAGGTCATTTTCGTCCTCCCTAGGCTTATTCTTGTCCAATTAGGGTTTCTAACCAATCTTGTGCATCCAATAAGTTCATTTGTGTCATTGGATGAACATTTAGGTCATTTTCGTCCTCCCTAGGCTTATTCTTGTCTAATTAGGGTTTTTAAGCAATCTTGTGCATCCAATAAGTTCATTTGTGTCATTGGATGAACATTTAGGTCATTTATGTCCTCCCTAGGCTTATTCTTGTCCATTTATGGTTTTTAACCAATCTTGTGCATCCAATAGGTGTGTTTGTGTCATTGGATGAACATTTAGGTCATTTTCGTCCTACCTAGGCTTATTCTTGTCCAATTAGGGTTTCTAACCCATCTTGTGCATCCAATAGGTGTATTTGTGTCATTGGATGAACATTCAGGTCATTTTTGTCCTCCCAAGGCTTATTCTTGTCCAATTAGGGTTTTTAAGCAATCTTGTGCATCCAATAAGTTCATTTGTGTCATTGGATGAACATTTAGGTCATTTTCGTCCTCCCTAGGCTTATTCTTGTCCAATTAGGGTTTTTAACCAATCTTGTGCATCCAATAGGTGTGTTTGTGTCATTGGATGAACATTTAGGTCATTTTCGTCCTCCCTACGCTTATTCTTGTCCAATTAGGATTTTTAACCAATCTTGTGCATCCAATAAGTTCATTTGTGTCATTGGATGAACATTTAGGTCATTTTCGTCCTCCCTAGAATTATTCTTGTCCATTTAGGGTTTCTAACCAATCTTGTGCATCCAATAAGTTCATTTGTGTCATTGGATGAACATTTAGGTCATTTTCGTCCTCCCTAGGCTTATTCTTGTCTAATTAGGGTTTTTAAGCAATCTTGTGCATCCAATAAGTTCATTTGTGTCATTGGATGAACATTTAGGTCATTTATGTCCACCCTAGGCTTATTCTTGTCCAATTATGGTTTTTAACCAATCTTGTGCATCCAATAGGTGTGTTTGTGTCATTGGATGAATATTTAGGTCATTTTCGTCCTCCCTAGGCTTATTCTTGTCCAATTAGGGTTTTTAACCAATCTTGTGCATCCAATAAGTTCATTTGTGTCATTGGATGAACATTTAGGTCATTTTCGTCCTCCCTAGGCTTATTCTTGTCCAATTAGGATTTTTAACCAATCTTGTGCATCCAATAAGTTCATTTGTGTCATTGGATAAACATTTAGGTCATTTTCGTCCACCCTAGGCTTATTCTTGTCCAATTAGGGTTTTTAAGCAATCTTGTGCATCCAATAGGTGTATTTGTGTCATTGGATGAACATTTAGGTCATTTTCGTCCTCCCTAGGCTTATTCTTGTCCAATTAGGGTTTTTAAGCAATCTTGTGCATCCAATAGGTGTATTTGTGTCATTGGATGAACATTTAGGTCATTTTCGTCCTCCCTAGGCTTATTCTTGTCTAATTAGGGTTTTTAAGCAATCTTGTGCATCCAATAAGTTCATTTGTGTTATTGGATGAACATTTAGGTCATTTTCGTCCTCCCTAGGCTTATTCTTGTCCAATTAGGGTTTTTAACCAATCTTGGGCATCCAATAGGTGTGTTTGTGTCATTGGATGAACATTAAGGTCATTTTCGTCCTCCCTCGGCTTATTCTTGTCCAATTAGGGGTTCTAACCAATCTTGTGCACCCAATAGGTGTATTTGTGTCATTGGATGAACATTTAGGTTATTTTCGTCCACCCTAGGCTTATTCTTGTCTAATTAGGGTTTTTAAGCAATCTTGTGCATCCAATAAGTTCGTTTGTGTTATTGGATGAACATTTAGGTCATTTTCGTCCTCCCAAAGCTTATTCTTGTCCAATTAGGGTTTTTAACCAATCTTGTGCATCCAATAGGTGTGTTTGTGTCATTGGATGAACATTTAGGTCACTTTCGTCCTCCCTAGGCTTATTCTTGTCCAATTAGGGTTTCTAACCAATCTTGTGCATCCAATAGGTGTATTTGTGTCATTGGATGAACATTTAGGTCATTTTCGTCCTCCCTAAGCTTATTCTTGTCCAATTAGGGTTTTTAAGCAATCTTGTGCATCCAATAAGTTTATATCTGTCATTGGATGAACATTTAGGTCATTTTCGTCCTCCCTAGGCATATTCTTGTCCAATTAGGGTTTTTAACCAATCTTGTGCATCCAATAGGTGTATTTGTGTCATTGGATGAACATTTAGGTCATTTTCGTCCTCCCTAGGCTTATTCTTGTCCAATTAGAGTTTTTAACCAATCTTGTGCATCCAATAGGTGTGTTTGTGTCATTGGATGAACATTTAGGTCAGTTTCGTCCTCCCTAGGCTTATTCTTGTCCAATTAGGGTTTCTAACGAATCTTGTGCATCCAATAGGTGAATTTGTGTCATTGGATGAACATTTAGGTCATTTTCGTCCTCCCTAGGCTTATTCTTGTCCAATTAGGGTTTTTAACCAATCTTGTGCATCCAATAGGTGTGTTTGTGTCATTGGATGAACATTTAGGTCATTTTCGTCTACCCTAGGCTTATTCTTGTCCAATTAGGGTTTTTAACCAATCTTGTGCATCCAATAAGTTCATTTGTGTCATTGGATGAACATTTAGGTCATTTTCTTCCTCCCTAGGCTTATTCTTGTCCAATTAGGGTTTTTAAGCAATCTTGTGCATCCAATAAGTTCATTTGTGTCATTGGATGAACATTTAGGTCATTTTCGTCCTCCCTAGGCTTATTCTTGTTCAATTAGGGTTTCTAACCAATCTTGTGCATCCAATAGGTGTGTTTGTGTCATTGGATGAACATTTAGGTCATTTTCGTCCTCCCTAGTCTTATTCTTGTCCAATTAGGGTTTTAAGCAATCTTGTGCATCCAATAAGTTCATTTGTGTCGTTGGATGAACATTTAGGTTATTTTCGTCCTCACTAGGCTTAGTTTTGTGCAATTAGGGTTTTTAACCAATCTTGTGCATCCAATAGAAGTGTTTGTGTCATTAGATGAACATTTAGGTCATTTTCATCCTCCCTAGGCTTATTGTTGTCCAATTAGGGTTTATAAGCAATCTTGTGCATCCAATAAGTTCATTTCTGTCATTGGATGAACATTTAGGTCATTTTCGTCCTCCCTAGGCTTATTCTTGTCCAATTAGGGTTTATAAGCAATCTTGTGCATCCAATAAGTTCATTTGTGTCATTGGATGAACATTTAGGTTATTTTCATCCTCTCTAGGCTTATTATTGTCCAGTTAGGGTTTCTAACCAATCTTGTGCATCCAATAAGTTCATTTGTGTCATTGGATGAACATTTAGGTCATTTTCGTCCTCCCTAGGCTTATTCTTGTCCAATTAGGGTTTCTAACCAATCTTTTGCATCCAATAGGTGTATTTGTGTCATTGGATGAACATTTAGGTCATTTTCGTCCTCCATAGTCTTATTCTTGTCCAATTAGGGTTTTAAGCAATCTTGTGCATCCGATAAGTTCATTTGTGTCATTGGATGAACATTTAGGTCATTTTCGTCCTCCCTAGGCTTATTCTTGTCTAATTAGGGTTTTTAAGCAATCTTGTGCATCCAATAAGTTCATTTGTGTCATTGGATGAACATTTAGGTCATGTTCGTCCTCCCTAGGCTTATTCTTGTCCAATTAGGGTTTTTAACCAATCTTGTGCATCCAATAAGTTCATTTGTGTCATTGGATGAACATTTAGGTCATTTTCGTCCTCCCTAGGCTTATTCTTGTCCAATTAGGGTTTTTAACCAATCTTGTGCATCCAATAGGTGTATATGTGTCATTGGATGAACATTTAGGTCATTTTCGTCCTCCCTAGGCTTATTCTTGTCCAATTAGGGTTTTTAACCAATCTTGTGCATCCAATAAGTTCATTTGTGTCATTGGATGAACATTTAGGTCATTTTCGTCCTCCCTAGGCTTATTCTTGTCCAATTAGGGTTTTTAACTAACCTTGTGCATCCAATTAGTTCATTTGTGTCATTGGTGGAACATTTAGGTCATTTACGTCCTCCCTAGGCTTATTCTTGTCCAATTAGGGTTTTCAACCAATCTTGTGCATCCAATAAGTTCATTTGTGTCATTGGATGAACATTTTGGTCATTTTCGTCCTCCCTAGGCTTATTCTTGTCCAATTAGGGTTTTTAACCAATCTTGTGCATCCAATAAGTTCATTTGTGTCATTGGATAAACATTTAGGTCATTTTCGTCCACCCTAGGCTTATTCTTGTCAAATTAGGGTTTCTAACCAATCTTTTGCATCCAATAGGTGTATTTGTGTCATTGGATGAACATTTAGGTCATTTTCGTCCTCCCTAGGCTTATTCTTGTCAAATTTGGGTTATTAAGCAATCTTGTGTATCCAATAAGTTCATTTGTGTCATTGGATGAACATTTAGGTCATTTTCGTCCTCCCTAGGCTTATTTTTGTCCAATTAGGGTTTTTAACCAATCTTGTGCATCCAATAGGTGTGTTTGTGTCATTGGATGAACATTTAGGTCATTTTCGTCCTCCCTAGGCTTATTCTTGTCCAATTAGGGTTTTTAACCAATCTTGTGCATCCAATAGGTGTGTTTGTGTTATTGGAAGAACATTTAGGTCATTTTCGTCCTCCCTAATCGTATTCTTGTCCAATTAGGGTTTTAAGCATTCTTGTGCATCCAATGTGTGTGTTTGTGTCATTGGATGCACATTTAGCTCATTTTCGTCCTCCCTAGGCTTATTCTTGTCCAATTAGAGTTTTTAACCAATCTTCTGCATCCAATAGGTGTGTTTGTGTCATTGGATGAACATTTAGGTCATTTTCGTCCACCCTAGACTTATTCTTGTCCAATTAGGGTTTTTAACCAATCTAGTGCATCCAATAAGTTCATTTGTGTCATTGGATGAACATTTAGGTCATTTTCGTCCTCCCAAGGCTTATTCTTGTCCAATTAGGGTTTTTAAGCAATCTTGTGCATCCAATAAGTTCATTTGTGTCATTGGATGAACATTGAGGTCATTTTCGTCCACCCTAGGCTTATTCTTGTCCAATTAGGGTTTTTAACCAATCTTGTGCATCCAATAAGTTCATTTGTGTCATTGGATGAACATTTAGGTCATTTTCGTCCTCCCTAGGCTTATTCTTGTCCAATTAGGGTTTCTAACCATTCTTGTGCATCCAATAGGTGTGTTTGTGTCATTGGATGAACATTTAGGTCATTCTCGTCCTCCCTAGGCTTATTCTTGTCCAATTAGGATTTTTAAGCAATCTTGTGCATCCAATAAGTTCATTTGTGTCATTGGATGAACATTTAGGTCAATTTCGTCCTCCCTAGGCTTATTCTTGTCCAATTAGGGTTTTTAACCAATCTTGTGAATCCAATAGGTGTATTTGTGTCATTGGATGAACATTTAGGTCATTTTCGTCCTCCCATGGCTTATTCTTGTCCAATTAGGGTTTTTAAGCAATCTTGTGCATCCAACAGGTGTGTTTGTGTCATTGGATGAACATTTACGTCACCTTCGTCCTCCCTAGGCTTATTCTTGTCCAATTAGGGTTTCTAACCAATCTTGTGCATCCAATAGGTGTATTTGTGTCATTGGATGAACATTTAGGTCATTTTCGTCCTCCCTAGGCTTATTCTTGTCTAATTAGGGTTTTTAAGCAATCTTGTGCATCCAATAAGTTCATTTGTGTTATTGGATGAACATTTAGGTCATTTTCGTCCTCCCTAGGCTTATTCTTGTCCAATTAGGGTTTTTAACCAATCTTGTGCATCCAATAGGTGTGTTTGTGTCATTGGATAAACATTTAGGTCATTTTCGTCCTCCCTAGGCTTATTCTTGTCCAATTAGCGTTTTTAACCAATCTTGTGCATCCAATAGGTGTGTTTGTGTCATTGGATGAACATTTAGGTAATTTTCGTCCTCCCTAGGCTTATTCTTGTCCAATTAGGGTTTCTAACCAATCTTGTGCATCCAATAGGTGTATTTGTGTCATTGGATGAACATTTAGGTCATTTTCGTCCTCCCTAGGCTTATTCTTGTCGAATTAGGGTTTTTAAGCAATCTTGTGCATCCAATAAGTTCATTTGTGTCATTGGATGAACATTTAGGTCATTTTCGTCCTCCCTAAGCTTATTCTTGTCCAATTAGGGTTTTTAAGCAATCTTGTGCATCCAATAAGTTCATATCTGTCATTGGATGAACATTTAGGTCATTTTCGTCCTCCCTAGGCATATTCTTGTCCAATTAGGGTTTTTAACCAATCTTGTGCATCCAATAGGTATATTTGTGTCATTGGATGAACATTTAGGTCATTTTCGTCCTCCCTAGGCTTATTCTTGTCCAATTAGGGTTT
>JBBPBR010000652.1:0-29588 GCA_037974775.1 Cicer pinnatifidum | reverse complement strand
GACACAAATACACCTATTGGATGCACAAGATTGGTTAAAAACCCTAATTGGACAAGAATAAGCCTAGGGAGGACGAAAATGACCTAAATGTTCATCCAATGACACAAATGAACTTATTGGATGCACAAGATTGCTTAAAAACCCTAATTGGACAAGAATAAGCCTAGGGAGGACGAAAATGACCTAAATGTTCATCCAATGACATAAATGAACATATTGGATGCACAAGATTGCTTAAAAACCCTAATTGGACAAGAATAAGCCTAGGGAGGACGAAAATGACCTAAATGTTCATCCAATGACACAAATGAACTTATTGGCTGCACAAGATTGGTTAAAAACCCTAATTGGACAAGAATAAACCAAGGGAGGATGAAAATGACCTAAATGTTCATCCAATGACACAAACACACCTATTGGATGCACAAGATTGGTTAAAAACCCTAACTGGACAAGAATAAGCCTAGGGAGAACGAAAATGACTTAAATCTTAATCCAATGACACAAATGCACTTATTGGATGCACAAGATTGCTTAAAACCCTAATTGGATAAGAATAAACCTTGGGAGGACGAAAATGACCTAAATGTTCATCAAATGACACAAACACACCTATTGGATGCACAAGATTGGCTTAAAACCCTAATTGGACAAGAATAAGACTAGAGAGGACGAAAATGACCTAAATGTTCATCCAATGACACAAACACACCTATTGGATGCACAAGATTGGTTAAAAACCCTAATTGGACAACAATAAGCCTAGGGAGGATGAAAATGACCTAAATGTTCATCTAATGACACAAACACACCTATTGGATGCACAAGATTGCTTAAAAACCCTAATTAGACAAGAATAAGCCTAGGGAGGACGAAAATGACCTAAACGTTCATCCAATGACACAAACACACCTATTGGATGCACAAGATTGGTTAAAAACCCGAATTGGACAAGAATAAGCCTAGGGAGGACGAAAATGACCTAAATGTTCATCCAATGACACAAATGAACTTATTGGATGCACAAGATTGGTTAGAAACCCTAATTGGACAAGAATAATTCTAGGGAGGACGAAAATGACCTAAATGTTCATCCAATGACACAAATGAACTTATTGGATGCACAAGATTGGTTAAAAATCCTAATTTGACAAGAATAAGCCTAGGGAGGACGAAAATGACCTAAATGTTCATCCAATGACACAAATGAACTTATTGGATGCACAAGATTGGTTAGAAACCCTAATTGGACAAGAATAATTCTAGGGAGGACGAAAATGACCTAAATGTTCATCCAATGAGACAAATGAACTTATTGGATGCACAAGATTGGTTAAAAATCCTAATTGGACAAGAATAAGCCTAGGGAGGACGAAAATGACCTAAATGTTCATCCAATGACACAAACACACCTATTGGATGCACAAGATTGGTTAAAAACCCTAATTGGACAAGAATAAGCCTAGGGAGGACGAAAATGACCTAAATGTTCATCCAATGACACAAATGAACTTATTGGATGCACAAGATTGCTTAAAAACCGTAATTGGACAAGAATAAGCTTAGGGAGGACAAAAATGACCTAAATGTTCACCCAATGACACAAATACACCTATTGGATGCACAAGATTGGTTAGAAACCCTAATTGGACAAGAATAAGCCTAGGTAGGACGAAAATGACCTAAATCTTAATCCAATGACACAAATGAACTTATTGGATGCACAAGATTGCTTAAAACCCTAATTGGATAAGAATAAGCCTTGGGAGGACGAAAATGACCTAAATGTTCATCAAATGACACAAACACACCTATTGGATGCACAAGATTGGCTTAAAACCCTAATTGGACAAGAATAAGACTAGCGAGGACGAAAATGACCTAAATGTTCATCCAATGACACAAACACACCTATTGGATGCACAAGATTGGTTAAAAACCCTAATTGGACAACAATAAGCCTAGGGAGGATGAAAATGACCTAAATGTGCATCTAATGACACAAACACACCTATTGGATGCACAAGATTGGCTAACAACCCTAATTGCACAAAACTAAGCCTAGTGAGGACGAAAATAACCTAAATGTTCATCCAATGACACAAATGAACTTATTGGATGCACAAGATTGCTTAAAAACCCTAATTGGACAAGAATAAGCCTAGGGAGGACGAAAATGACCTAAATGTTCATCCAATGACACAAATACACCTATTGGATGCATAAGATTGGGTAAAAACCCTAATTGGACAAGAATATGCCTAGGGAGGACGAAAATGACCTAAATGTTCATCCAATGACACAAATGAACTTATTGGATGCACAAGATTGCTTAAAAACCCTAATTGGACAAGAATAAGCCTAGGGAGGACGAAAATGACCTAAATGTTCATCCAATGACATAAATGAACATATTGGATGCACAAGATTGCTTAAAAACCCTAATTGGACAAGAATAAGCCTAGGGAGGACGAAAATGACCTAAATGTTCATCCAATGACACAAATGAACTTATTGGCTGCACAAGATTGGTTAAAAACCCTAATTGGACAAGAATAAGCCTAGGGAGGATGAAAATGACTTAAATCTTAATCCAATTACACAAATGAACTTATTGGATGCACAAGATTGCTTAAAACCCTAATTGGATAAGAATAAGCCTTGGGAGGACGAAAATGACCTAAATGTTTATCCAATGACACAAACACACCTATTGGATGCACAAGATTGGCTTAAAACCCTAATTGGACAAGAATAAGACTAGAGAGGACGAAAATGACCTAAATGTTCATCCAATGACACAAACACACCTATTGGATGCACAAGATTGCTTAAAAACCCTAATTGGACAACAATAAGCCTAGGGAGGACGAAAATGACCTAAATGTTCATCCAATGACACAAATGAACTTATTGGATGCACAAGATTGGTTAAAAACCCTAATTGGACAAGAATAAGCCTAGGGTGGACAAAAATGACCTAAATGTTCATCCAATGACACAAACACACCTATTGGATGCACAAGATTGGTTAAAAACCCTAATTGGACAAGAATAAGCCTAGGGAGGACGAAAATGACCTAAATGTTCATCCAATGACACAAATGAACTTATTGGATGCACAAGATTGCTTAAAAACCCTAATTAGACAAGAATAAACTTAGGGAGGACGAAAATGACCTAAATGTTCATCCAATGACACAAATACACCTATTGGATGCACAAGATTGGTTAAAAACCCTAATTGGACAAGAATAAGCCTAGGGAGGACGAAAATGACCTAAATGTTCATCCAATAACACAAATGAACTTATTGGATGCACAAGATTGGTTAAAAACCCTAATTGGACAAGAATAAGCCTAGGGAGGACGAAAATGACCTAAATGTTCATCCAATGACACATACACACCTATTGGATGCACAAGATTGGTTAGAAACCCTAATTGGACAAGAATAAGCCTAGGGAGGACGAAAATGACCTAAATGTTCATCCAATGACACAAACACACCTATTGGATGCACAAGATTGGTTAAAAACCCTAATTGGACAAGAATAAGCCTAGGGAGGACGAAAATGACCTAAATGTTCATCCAATGACACAAATACACCTATTGGATGCACAAGATTGGTTAAAAACCCTAATTGGAGAAGAATAAGCCTAGGGAGGACGAAAATGACCTAAATGTTCATCCAATGACACAAATGAACTTATTGGATGCACAAGATTGGTTAAAAACCTTAATTGGACAAGAATAAGCCTAGGGAGGACGAAAATGACCTAAATGTTCATCCAATGACACAAATGAACTTATTGGATGCACGAGATTGCTTAAAAACCCTAATTGGACAAGAATAATCCTAGGGGGGACGAAAATGACCTAAATGTTCATCCAATGACACAAATACACCTATTGGATCCACAAGATTGGTTAGAAACCCTAATTGGATAAGAATAAGCCTAGGGTGGACGAAAATGACCTAAATGTTCATCCAATGACACAAACACACCTATTGGATGCACAAGATTGGTTAAAAACCCTAATTGGACAAGAATAAGCCTAGGGAGGACGAAAATGACCTAAATGTTCATCCAATGACACAAATGAACTTATTGGATGCACAAGATTGGTTAAAAACCTTAATGGGACAAGTATAAGCCTAGGGAGGACGAAAATGACCTAAATGTTCATCCAATGACACAAACACACCTATTGGATGCACAAGATTGGTTAAAAACCCTAATTGGACAAGAATAAGCCTAGGGTGGACGAAAATGACCTAAATGTTTATCCAATGACACAAGTGAACTTATTGGGTGCACAAGATTGGTTAAAAACCTTAATTGGACAAGAATAAACCTAGGGAGGACGAAAATGACCTAAATGTTCATCCAATGACACAAACACACCTATTGGATGCACAAGATTGGTTAAAAACCCTAATTGGACAAGAATAAGCCTAGGGAGGACGAAAATGACCTAAATGTTCATCCAATGACACAAATGAACTTATTGGATGCACAAGATTGGTTAAAAACCCTAATTGGACAAGAATATGCCTAGGGAGGACGAAAATGACCTAAATGTTCATCCAATGACATAAATGAACATATTGGATGCACAAGATTGCTTAAAAACCCTAATTGGACAAGAATAAGCCTAGGGAGGACAAAAATGACCTAAATGTTCATCCAATGACACAAATGAACTTATTGACTGCACAAGATTGGTTAAAAACCCTAACTGGACAAGAATAAGCCTAGGGAGGATGAAAATGACCTAAATGTTCATCCAATGACACAAACACACCTATTGGATGCACAAGATTGGTTAAAAACCATAACTGGACAAGAATAAGCCTAGGGAGAACGAAAATGACTTAAATCTTCATCCAATGACACAAATGAACTTATTGGATGCACAAGATTGCTTAAAACCCTAATTGGATAAGAATAAACCTTGGGAGGACGAAAATGACCTAAATGTTCATCAAATGACACAAACACACCTATTGGATGCACAAGATTGGCTTAAAACCCTAATTGGACAAGAATAAGACTAGAGAGGACGAAAATGAGCTAAATGTTCATCCAATGACACAAACACACCTATTGGATGCACAAGATTGGTTAAAAACCCTAATTGGACAAGAATAAGCCTAGGGAGGACGAAAATGACCTAAATGTTCATCCAATGACACAAATGAACTTATTGGATGCACAAGATTGGTTAGAAACCCTAATTGGACAAGAATAATTCTAGGGAGGACGAAAATGACCTAAATGTTCATCCAATGACACAAATGAACTTATTGGATGCACAAGATTGGTTAAAAATCCTAATTGGACAAGAATAAGCCTAGGGAGGACGAAAATGACCTAAATGTTCATCCAATGACACAAACACACCTATTGGATTCACAAGATCGGTTAAAAACCCTAATTGGACAAGAATAAGCCCAGGGAGGACGAAAATGACCTAAATGTTCATCCAATGACACAAACACACCTATTGGATGCACAAGATTGGCTTAAAACCCTAATTGGATAAGAATAAGCCTAGGTAGGACGAAAATGACCTAAATGTTCATCCAATGACACAAATGAACTTATTGGATGCACAAGATTGCTTAAAAACCCTAATTGGACAAGAATAAGCCTAGGGAGGACGAAAATGACCTAAATGTTCATCCAATGACATAAATGAACATATTGGATGCACAAGATTGCTTAAAAACCCTAATTGGACAAGAATAAGCCTAGGGAGGACGAAAATGACCTAAATGTTCATCCAATGACACAAATGAACTTATTGGCTGCACAAGATTGGTTAAAAACCCTAATTGGACAAGAATAAGCCAAGGGAGGATGAAAATGACCTAAATGTTCATCCAATGACACAAACACACCTATTGGATGCACAAGATTGGTTAAAAACCCTAACTGGACAAGAATAAGCCTAGGGAGAACGAAAATGACTTAAATCTTAATCCAATGACACAAATGAACTTATGGGATGCACAAGATTGCTTAAAACCCTAATTGGATAAGAATAAACCTTGGGAGGACGAAAATGACCTAAATGTTCATCAAATGACACAAACACACCTATTGGATGCACAAGATTGGCTTAAAACCCTAATTGGACAAGAATAAGACTAGAGAGGACGAAAATGACCTAAATGTTCATCCAATGACACAAACACACCTATTGGATGCACAAGATTGGTTAAAAACCCTAATTGGACAAGAATAAGCCTAGGGAGGACGAAAATGACCTAAATGTTCATCCAATGATACAAATGAACTTATTGGATGCACAAGATTGGTTAGAAACCCTAATTGGACAAGAATAATTCTAGGGAGGACGAATATGACCTAAATGTTCATCCAATGACACAAATGAACTTATTGGATGCACAAGATTGGTTAAAAATCCTAATTGGACAAGAATAAGCCTAGGGAGGACGAAAATGACCTAAATGTTCATCCAATGACACAAACACACCTATTGATTCACAAGATTGGTTAAAAACCCTAATTGGACAAGAATAAGCCCAGGGAGGACGAAAATGACCTAAATGTTCATCCAATGACACAAATGAACTTATTGGATGCACAAGATTGCTTAAAAAACCTAATTGGACAAGAATAAGCCTAGGGAGGACGAAAATGACCTAAATGTTCATCCAATGACACAAATACTCCTATTGGATGCACAAGATTGGTTAGAAACCTTAATTGGACAAGAATAAGCCTAGGTAGGACGAAAATGACCTAAATGTTCATCCAATGACACAAACACACCTATTGGATGCACAAGATTGGTTAAAAACCCTAATTGGACAAGAATAAGCCTAGGGAGGACGAAAATGACCTAAATGTTCATCCAATGACACAAATGAACTTATTGGATGCACAAGATCGGTTAGAAACCCTAATTGGACAAGAATAATTCTAGGGAGGACGAAAATGACCTAAATGTTCATCCAATGACACAAATGAACTTATTGGATGCACAAGATTGGTTAAAAATCCTAATTGGACAAGAATAAGCCTAGGGAGGACGAAAATGACCTAAATGTTCATCCAATGACACAAACACACCTATTGGATGCACAAGATTGGTTAAAAACCCTAATTGGACAAAAATAAGCCAAGGGACGACGAAAATGACCTAAATGTTCATCCAATGACACAAATGAACTTATTGGATGCACAAGATTGGTTAAAAACCCTAATTGGACAAGAATAAGCCTTGGGAGGATGAAAATGACCTAAATGTTCATCCAATGACACAAATGAACTTATTGGAGGCACAAGATTGGTTAAAAACCCTAATTGGACAAGAATAAGCCTAGGGTGGACGAAAATGACCTAAATGTTTATCCAATGACACAAATGAACTTATTGGATGCACAAGATTGGTTAAAACCCCTAATTGGACAAGAATAAGCCTAGGGAGGACGAAAATGACCTAAATGTTCATCCAATGACACAAACACGCCTATTGGATGCACAAGATAGGTTAGAAACCCTAATTGAACAAGAATAAGCCTAGGGAGGACGAAAATGACCTAAATGATCATCCAATGACACAAACACACCTATTGGATGCACAAGATAGGTTAGAAACCCTAATTGAACAAGAATAAGCCTAGGGAGGACGAAAATGACCTAAATGTTCATCCAATGACACAAATGAACTTATTGGATGCACAAGATTGGTTAAAAACCCTAATTGGACAAGAATAAGCCTAGGGTGGACGAAAATGACCTAAATGTTTATCCAATGACACAAATGAACTTATTGGATGCACAAGATTGGTTAAAACCCCTAATTGGACAAGAATAAGCCTAGGGAGGACGAAAATGACATAAATGTTCATCTAATGACACAAACACACCTATTGGATGCACAAGATAGGTTAGAAACCCTAATTGAACAAGAATAAGCCTAGGGAGGACGAAAATGACCTAAATGTTCATCCAATGACACAAACACACCTATTGGATGCACAAGATAGGTTAGAAACCGTAATTGAACAAGAATAAGCCTAGGGAGGACGAAAATGACCTAAATGTTCATCCAATGACACAAATGAACTTATTGGATGCACAAGATTGCTTAAAAACCCTAATTGGACAAGAATAAGCCTAGGGAGGACGAAAATGACCTAAATGTTCATCCAATGACACAAATGAACTTATTGGATGCACAAGATTGGTTAAAAATCCTAATTGGACAAGAATAAGCCTAGGGTGGACGAAAATGACCTAAATGTTTATCCAATGACACAAATGAACTTATTGGATGCAGAAGATTGGTTAAAACCCCTAATTGGACAAGAATAAGCCTAGGGAGGACGAAAATGACCTAAATGTTCATCCAATGACACAAACACACCTATTGGATGCACAAGATAGGTTAGAAACCCTAATTGAACAAGAATAAGCCTAGGGAGGACGAAAATGACCTAAATGTTCATCAAATGACACAAATGAACTTATTGGATGCACAAGATTGGTTAGAAACTTTAATTGGACAAGAATAAGCCTTGGGAGGACGAAAATGACCTAAATGTTCATCCAATGACACAAATGAACTTATTGGATGCACAAGATTGCTTAAAAACCCTAATTGGACAAGAATAAGCCTAGGGAGGACGAAAATGACCTAAATGTTCATCCAATGACACAAATGAACTTATTGGATGCACAAGATTGCTTAAAACCCTAATTGGACAAGAATAAGACTAGGGAGGACGAAAATGAACTAAATGTTCATCCAATGACACAAATACACCTATTGGATGCAAAAGATTGGTTAGAAACCCTAATTGGACAAGAATAAGCCTAAGGAGGACGAAAATGACCTAAATGTTCATCCAATGACACAAATGAACTTATTGGATGCACAAGATTGGTTAAAAACCCTAATTGGACAAGAATAAGCCTAGGGAGGACGAAAATGACCTAAATGTTCATCCAATGACACAAATGAACTTATTGGATGCACAAGATTGCTTAAAAACCCTAATTGGACAAGAATAAGCCTAGGGAGGACGAAAATGACCTAAATGTTCATCCAATGACACAAATACACCTATTGGATGCACAAGATTGGTTAAAAACCTTAATTGGACATGAATATGCCTAGGGAGGACGAAAATGACCTAAATGTTCATCCAATGACACAAATGAACTTATTGGATGCACAAGATTGGTTAAAAACCCTAATTGGACAAGAATAAGCCTAGGGAGGATGAAAATGACCTAAATGTTCATCCAATGACACAAACACACCTATTGGATACACAAGATTGGTTAAAAACCCTAATTGGACAAGAATAAGCCTAGGAAGGACGAAAATGACCTAAATGTTCATCCAATGACACAAATGAACTTATTGGATGCACAAGATTGGTTAAAAACCCTAATTGGACAAGAATAAGCCTAGGGAAGACGAAAGTGACCTAAATGTTCATCCAATGACACAAATGAACTTATTGGATGCACAAGATTGCTTAAAAACCCTAATTGGACAAGAATAAGCCTAGGGAGGACGAAAATGACCTAAATGTTCATCCAATGACACAAATACACCTATTGGATGCAAAAGATTGGTTAAAAACCATAATTGGACAAGAATATGCCTAGGGAGGACGAAAATGACCTATATGTTTATCCAATGACACAAATGAACTTATTGGATGCACAAGATTGCTTAAAAACCCTAATTGGACAAGAATAAGCCTAGGGAGGACGAAAATGACCTAAATGTCCATCCAATGACACAAATACACCTATTGGATGCAAAAGATTCGTTAGAAACCCTAATTGGACAAGAATAAGCCTAGGGAGGACGAAACTGACCTAAATGTTCATCCAATGACACAAACACACCTATTGGATGCACAAGATTGGTTAAAAACCCTAATTGGACAAGAATAAGCCTAAGGTGGACGAAAATGACCTAAATGTTCATCCAATGACACAAACACACCTATTGGATGCACAAGATTGGTTAAAAACCCTAATTGGACAAGAATAAGCCTAGGGAGGACGAAAATGACCTAAATGTTCATCCAATGACACAAATGAACTTACTGGATGCACAAGATTGCTTAAAAACCCTAATTAGACAAGAATAAGCCTAGGGAGGACTAAAATGACCTAAATGTTCATCCAATGACACAAATACACCTATTGGATGCACAAGATTGGTTAAAAACCCTAATTGGACAAGAATAAGCCTAGGGAGGACGAAAATGACCTAAATGTTCATCCAATGACACAAATACACCTATTGGATGCACAAGATTGGTTAAAAACCCTAATTGGACAAGAATAAGCCTAGGGAGGACGAAAATGACCTAAATGTTCATCCAATAACACAAATGAACTTATTGGATGCTCAAGATTGCTTAAAAACCCTAATTGGACAAGAATAAGCCTAGGGAGGACGAAAATGACCTAAATGTTCATCCAATGACACAAATACACCTATTGGATGCACAAGATTGGTTAAAAACCCTAATTGGACAAGAATAAGCCTAGGGAGGACGAAAATGACCTAAATGTTCATCCAATGACACAAATGAACTTATTGGATGCAGAAGATTGCTTAAAAACCCTAATTGGACAAGAATAAGCCTAGGGAGGACGAAAATGACCTAAATGTTCATCCAATGACACAAATGAACTTATTGGATGCACAAGATTGCTTAAAAACCCTAATTGGACAAGAATAAGCCTAGGGAGGACGAAAATGACCTAAATGTTCATCCAATGACACAAATGAACTTATTGGATGCACAAGATTGCTTAAAAACCCTAATTGGACAAGAATAAGCCTTGGGAGGACGAAAATGACCTAAATGTTCATCCAATGACACAAATGAACTTATTGGATGCTCAAGATTGCTTAAAACCCTAATTGGACAAGAATAAGACTAGGGAGGACGAAAATGACCTAAATGTTCATCCAATGACACAAATGAACTTATTGGATGCACAAGATTGCTTAAAAACCCTAATTGGACAAGAATAAGCCTAGGGAGGACGAAAATGACCTAAATGTTCATCCAATGACACAAATGAACTTATTGGATGCACAAGATTGCTTAAAAACCCTAATTGGACAAGAATAAGCCTAGGGAGGACGAAAATGACCTAAATGTTCATCCAATGACACAAATACACCTATTGGATGCACAAGATTCGTTAAACACCCTAATTGGACAAGAATAAGCCTAGGGAGGACGAAACTGACCTAAATGTTCATCCAATGACACAAACACACCTATTGGATGCACAAGATTGGTTAAAAACCCTAATTGGAAAAGAATAAGCCTAGTAAGGACGAAAATGACCTAAATGTTCATCCAATAACACAAATGAACTTATTGGAAGCACAAGATTGCTTAAAAACCCTAATTAGACAAGAATAAGCCTAGGAAGGACGAAAATGACCTAAATGTTCATCCAATGACACAAATACACCTATTGGATGCACAAGATTGGTTAGAAACCCTAATTGGACAAGAATAAGCCTAGGGAGGACGAAAATGACCTAAATGTTCATCCAATGACACAAACACACATATTGGATGCACAAGATTGGTTAAAAACCGAAATTGGACAAGAATAAGCCTAGGGAGGACGAAAATGACCTAAATGTTCATCCAATGACACAAATACACCTATTGGATGCACAAGATTCGTTAGAAACCCTAATTGGATAAGAATAAGCCTAGGGAGGACGAAACTGACCTAAATGTTCATCCAATGACACAAACACACCTATTGGATGCACAAGATTGGTTAAAAACCCTAATTGGACAAGAATAAGCCTAGGGAGGACGAAAATGACCAAAATGTTCATCCAATAACACAAATGAACTTATTGGATGCACAAGATTGCTTAAAAACCCTAATTAGACAAGAATAAGCCTAGGGAGGACGAAAATGACCTAAATGTCCATCCAGTGACACAAATACACCTATTGGATGCACAAGATTGGTTAGAAACCCTAATTGGACAAGAATAAGCCTAGGGAGGACGAAAATGACCTAAATGTTCATCCAATGACACAAATGAACTTATTGGATGCACAAGATTGGTTAAAAACCCTAATTGGACAAGAATAAGCCTAGGGAGGACGAAAATGACCTAAATGTTCATCCAATGACACAATTGAAATTATTGGATGCACAAGATTGGTTAAAAACCATAATTGGACAAGAATAAGCCTAGGAAGGACGAAAATGACCTAAATGTTCATCCAATGACACAAATGAACTTATTGGATGCACAAGATTGCTTAAAAACCCTAATTGGACAAGAATAAGCCTAGGGAGGACGAAAATGACCTAAATGTTCATCCAATGACACAAATACACCTATTGGATGCACAAGATTGGTTAAAAACCCTAATTGGACAAGAATATGCCTATGGAGGACGAAAATGACCTCAATGTTCATCCAATGACACAAATGAACTTATTGGATGCACAAGATTGCTTAAAAACCCTAATTGGACAAGAATAAGCCTAGGGAGGACGAAAATGACCTAAATGTTCATCCAATGACACAAATACACCTATTGGATGCACAAGATTCGTTAGAAACCCTAATTGGACAAGAATAAGCCTAGGGAGGACGAAAATGACCTAAATGTTCATCCAATGACACAGATACACCTATTGGATGCACAAGATTGGTTAGAAACCCTAATTGGACAAGAATAAGCCTAGGGAGGACGAAAATGACCTAAATGTTCATCCAATGACACAAACACACCTATTGGATGCACAAGATTGGTTAAAAACCCTAATTGGACAAGAATAAGCCTAGGGAGGACGAAAATGACCTAAATGTTCATCCAATAACACAAATGAACTTATTGGATGCAGAAGATTGCTTAAAAACCCTAATTCGACAAGAATAAGCCTAGGGAGGACGAAAATGACCTAAATGTTCATCCAATGACACAAATGAACTTATTGGATGCACAAGATTGCTTAAAAACCCTAATTGGACAAGAATAAGCCTAGGGAGGACGAAAATGACCTAAATGTTCATCCAATGACACAAATACACCTATTGGATGCACAAGATTGGTTAGAAACCCTAATTGGACAAGAATAAGCCTAGGGAGGACGAAAATGACCTAAATGTTCATCCAATGACACAAACACACCTATTGGATGCACAAGATTGGTTAAAAACCCTGATTGGACAAGAATAAGCCTAGGGAGGACGAAAATGACCTAAATGTTCATCCAATGACACAAATGAACTTATTGGATGCACAAGATTGGTTAAAAACCCTAATTGGACAAGAATAAGCCTAGGGAGGACGAAAATGACCTAAATGTTCATCCATTGACACAAATACACCTATTGGATGCACAAGATTGGTTAAAAACCCTAATTGGACAAGAATAAGCCTGGGGTGGACGAAAATGACCTAAATGTTTATCCAATGACACAAATGAACTTATTGGATGCACAAGATTGGTTAAAAACCCTAATTGGACAAGAATAAGCCTAGGGAGGACGAAAATGACCTAAATGTTCATCCAATGACTCAAACACACCTATTGGATGCACAAGATTGGTTAAAAACCCTAATTGGACAAGAATAAGCCTAGGAAGGACGAAAATGACCTAAATGTTAATCCAATGACACAAATGAACTTATTGGATGCACAAGATTGTTTAAAAACCCTAATTGGACAAGAATAAGCCTAGGGAGGACGAAAATAACCTAAATGTTCATCCAATGACACAAACACACCTATTGGATGGACAAGATTGGTTAAAAACCCTAATTGGACGAGAATAAGCCTAGGGAGGACGAAAATGACCTAAATGTTCATCCAATGACACAATTGAACTTATTGGATGCACAAGATTGGTTAAAAACCCTAATTGGACAAGAATAAGACTAGGGAGGACGAAAATGACCTAAATGTTAATCTAATGACACAAACACACTTATTGGATGCACAAGATTGGTTAGAAACCCGAATTGCACAAGAATAAGCCTAGGGAGAGCGAAAATGACCTAAATGTTAATCCAATGACACAAATGAACTTATTGGATGCACAAGATTGGTTAAAAACCCTAATTGGACAAGAATAAGACTAGGGAGGACGAAAATGACCTAAATGTTCATCCAATGACACAAACACACCTATTGAATGCACAAGATTGGTTAGAAACCCTAATCGGACAAGAATAAGCCTAGGAAGGACGAAAATGACCTAAATGTTAATCCAATGACACAAATGAACTTATTGGATGCACAAGATCGGTTTAAAACCCTAATTGGACAAGAATAAGCCTAGGGAGGACGAAAATGACCTAAATGTTCATCCAATGACACAAACACACCTATTGGATGCACAAGATTGGTTAAAAACCCTAATTGGACAAGAATAAGCCTAGGGAGGACGAAAATGACCTAAATGTTCATCCAATGACACAAACACACCTATTGGATGCACAAGATTGGTTAAAAACCCTAATTGGACAAGAATAAGCGTAGGGAGGACGAAAATGACCTAAATGTTCATCCAAAGACACAAACACACCTATTGGATGCACAAGATTGGTTAAAAACCCTAATTGGACAAGAATAAGCCTAGGGAGGACGAAAATGACGTAAATGTTCATCCAATGACACAAATGAACTTATTGGATGCACAAGATTGCTTAAAAACCCTAATTGGACAAGAATAAGCCTAGGGAGGACGAAAATGACCTAAATGTTCATCCAATGACACAAATACACCTATTGGATGCAAAAGATTGGTTAGAAACCCTAATTTGACAAGAATAAGCCTAGGGAGGACGAAAATGACCTAAATGTTCATCCAATGAAAAAACACACCTATTGGATGCACAAGATTGGTTAAAAACCCTAATTGGACAAGAATAAGCCTAGGGAGGACGAAAATGACCTAAATGTTCATCCAATGACAAAAAAGAACTTATTGGATGCACAAGTTTGGTTAGAAACCCTAATTGGACAAGAATAAGCCTAGGGAGGACGAAAATGACCTAAATGTTCATCCAATGACACAAATGAACTTATTGGAAGCACAAGATTGCTTATAAACCCTAATTGGACAAGAATAAGCCTAGGGAGGACGAAAATGACCTAAATGTTCATCCAATGACACAAATGAACTTATTGGATGCACAAGATTGCTTAAAAACCCTAATTGGACAAGAATAAGCCTAGGGAGGACGAAAAATGATCTAAATGTTCATCCAATGACACAAATGAACTTATTGGATGCACAAGATTGCTTAAAACCCTAATTGGAAAAGAATAAGACTAGGGAGGACGAAAATGACTTAAATGTTCATCCAATGACACAAACACACCTATTGGATGCACAAGATTGGTTAGAAACCCTAATTGAACAAGAATAAGCCTAGGGAGGACGAAAATGACTTAAATCTTAATCCAATGACACAAATGAACTTATTGGATGCACAAGATTGCTTTAAACCCTAATTGGACAAGAATAAGCCTAGGGAGCACGAAAATGACCTAATTGTTCATCAAATGACACAAACACACCTATTGGATGCACAAGATTGGTTAAAAACCCTAATTGGACAACAATAAGCCTAGGGAGGATGAAAATGACATAAATGTTCATCTAATGACACAAACACACCTATTGGATGCACAAGATTGGTTAAAAACCCTAATTGCACAAAACTAAGCCTAGTGAGGACGAAAATAACCTAAATGTTCATCCAATGACACAAATGAACTTATTGGATGCACAAGATTGCTTAAAACCCTAATTGAACAAGAATAAGACTACGGAGGACGAAAATGACCTAAATGTTCATCCAATGACACAAACACACCTATTAGATGCACAAGATTGGTTAGAAACCCTAATTGAACTAGAATAAGCCTAGGGAGGACGAAAATGACCTAAATGTTCATCCAATGACACAAATGAACTTATTGGATGCACAAGATTGCTTAAAAACCCTAATTGGACAAGAATAAGCCTAGGGAGGACGAAAATGACCTAAATGTTCATCCAATGACACAAATGAACTTATTGGATGCACAAGATTGGTTAAAAACCCTAATTGGACAACAATAAGCCTTGGGAGGACGAAAATGACCTAAATGTTAATCCAATGACACAAATGAACTTATTGGATGCACAAGATTGGTTAAAAACCCTAATTGGACAACAATAAGCCTTGGGAGGACGAAAATGACCTAAATGTTCATCCAATGACACAAATGAACTTATTGGATGCACAAGATTGGTTAAAAACCATAATTGGACAAGAATAAGCCTAGGGTGGACGAAAATGACGTAAATGTTTATCCAATGACACAAATGAACTTATTGGATGCACAAGATCGGTTAAAAACCCTAATTGGACAAGAATAAGCCTAGGGAGGACGAAAATGACCTAAATGTTCATCCAATGACACAAACACACCTATTGGATGCACAAGATTGGTTAAAAACCCTAATTGGACAAGAATAAGCCTAGGGAGGACGAAATTGACCAAAATGTTCATCCAATGACACAAACACACCTATTGGATGCACAAGATTGGTTAGAAACCCTAATTGAACAAGAATAAGCCTAGGGAGGACGAAAATGACTTAAATCTTAATCCAATGACACAAATGAACTTATTGGATGCACAAGATTGCTTTAAACCCTAATTGGACAAGAATAAGCCTAGGGAGCACGAAAATGACCTAATTGTTCATCAAATGACACAAACACACCTATTGGATGCACAAGATTGGTTAAAAACCCTAATTGGACAAGAATAAGCCTAGGGAGGACGAAAATGACCTAAATGTTCATCCAATGACACAAACACACCTATTGGATGCACAAGATTGGTTAAAAACCCTAATTGGACAAGAATAAGCCTAGGGAGGACGAAAATGACCTAAATGTTCATCCAATGACACAAATGTACATATTGGATGCACAAGATTGCTTAAAAACCCTAATTGGACAAGAATAAGCCTAGGGAGCACGAAAATGACCTAATTGTTCCTCCAATGACACAAATACACCTATTGGATGCAAAAGATTGGTTAGAAACCCTAATTTGACAAGAATAAGCCTAGGGAGGACGAAAATGACCTAAATGTTCATCCAATGACACAAACACACCTATTGGATGCACAAGATTGGTTAAAAACCCTAATTGGACAAGAATAAGCCTAGGGAGGACGAAAATGACCTAAATGTTCATCCAATGACACAAATGAACTTATTGGACGCACAAGAATGGTTAGAAACCCTAATTGGACAAGAATAAGCCTAGGGAGGACGAAAATGACCAAAATGTTCATCCAATGACACAAATGAACTTATTTGATGCACAAGATTGCTTAAAAACCCTAATTGGACAAGAATAAGCCTAGGGAGGACGAAAATGACCTAAATGTTCATCCAATGACACAAATGAACTTATTGGATGCACAAGATTGCTTAAAAACCCTAATTGGACAAGAATAAGCCTAGGGAGGACGAAAATGACCTAAATGTTCATCCAATGACACAAATACACCTATTCGATGCACAAGATTAGTTAGAAACCCTAATTGGACAAGAATAAGCCTAGGGAGGACGAAAATGACCTAAATGTTCATCCAATGACACAAACACACCTATTGGATGCACAAGATTGGTTAAAAACCCTAATTGGACAAGAATAAGCCTAGGGAGGACGAAAATGACCTAAATGTTCCTCCAATGACACAAATGAACTTATTGGATGCACAAGATTGCTTAAAAACCCTAATTGGAAAAGAATAAGCCTAGGGAGGACGAAAATGACCTAAATGTTCATCCAATGACACAACTGAACTTATTGGTTGCACAAGATTGCTTAAAACCCTAATTGGACAAGAATAAGACTAGGGAGGACGAAAATGACCTAAATGTTCATCCAATGACACAAACACACCTATTGGATGCACAAGATTGGTTAAAAACCCTAATTGGACAAGAATAAGCCTAGGGAGGACGAAAATGACCTAAATGTTCATCCAATGACACAAACACACCTATTGGATGCACAAGATTGGTTAAAAACCCTAATTGAACAAGAATAAGCCTAGGGAGGACGAAAATGAACTAAATGTTCATCCAATGACACAAATTAACTTATTGGATGCACAAGATTACTTAAAAACCCTAATTGGACAAGAATAAGTCTTGGGAGGACGAAAATGACCTAAATGTTCATCCAATGACACAAATGAACTTATTGGATGCACAAGATTGGTTAAAAACCCTAATTGGACAAGAATAAGCCTAGGGAGGACGAAAATGACCTAAATGTTCATCCAATGACACAAACACACCTATTGGATGCACAAGATTGGTTAAAAACCCTAATTGGACAAGAATAAGCCTAGGGAGGACGAAAATGACCTAAATGTTCATCCAATGACACAAATACACCTATTGGATGCAAAAGATTGGTTAGAAACCCTAATTGGCCAAGAATAAGCCTAGGGAGGACGAAAATGACCTAAATGTTCATCCAATGACACAAACACACCTATTGGATGCACAAGATTGGTTAAAAACCCTAATTGGACAAGAATAAGCCTAGGGAGGACGAAAATGACCTAAATGTTCATCCAATGACACAAATGAACTTACTGGATGCACAAGATTGCGTAAAAACCCTAATTAGACAAGAATAAGCCTAGGGAGGACGAAAATGACCTAAATGTTCATCCAATGACACAAACACACCTATTGGATGCACAAGATTGGTTAAAAACCCTAATTGGACAAGAATAAGCCTAGGGAGGACGAAAATGACCTAAATGTTCATCCAATGACACAAATGAACTTATTGGATGCACAAGATTGCTTAAAAACCCTAATTGGACAAGAATAAGCCTAGGGAGGACGAAAATGACCTAAATGTTCATCCAATGACATAAATGAACATATTGGATGCACAAGATTGCTTAAAAATCCTAATTGGACAAGAATAAGCCTAGGGAGGACGAAAATGACCTAAATGTTCATCCAATGACACAAATGAACTTATTGGCTGCACAAGATTGGTTAAAAACCCTAATTGGACAAGAATAAGCCAAGGGAGGATGAAAATGACCTAAATGTTCATCCAATGACACAAACACACCTATTGGATGCACAAGATTGGCTTAAAACCCTAATTGGATAAGAATAAGCCTAGGTAGGACGAAAATGACCTAAATGTTCATCCAATGACACAAATGAACTTATTGGATGCACAAGATTGCTTAAAAACCCTAATTGGACAAGAATAAGCCTAGGGAGGACGAAAATGACCTAAATGTTCATCCAATGACATAAATGAACATATTGGATGCACAAGATTGCTTAAAAACCCTAATTGGACAAGAATAAGCCTTGGGAGAACGAAAATGACCTAAATGTTCATCCAATGACACAAATGAACTTATTGGCTGCACAAGATTGGTTAAAAACCCTAATTGGACAAGAATAAGCCAAGGGAGGATGAAAATGACCTAAATGTTCATCCAATGACACAAACACACCTATTGGATGCACAAGATTGGTTAAAAACCCTAACTGGACAAGAATAAGCCTAGGGAGAACGAAAATGACTTAAATCTTAATCCAATGAAACAAATGAACTTATTGGATGCACAAGATTGCTTAAAACCCTAATTGGATAAGAATAAACCTTGGGAGGACGAAAATGACCTAAATGTTCATCAAATGACACAAACACACCTATTGGATGCACAAGATTGGCTTAAAACCCTAATTGGACAAGAATAAGACTAGAGAGGACGAAAATGACCTAAATGTTCATCCAATGACACAAACACACCTATTGGATGCACAAGATTGGTTAAAAACCCTAATTGGACAAGAATAAGCCTAGGGAGGACGAAAATGACCTAAATGTTCATCCAATGATACAAATGAACTTATTGGATGCACAAGATTGGTTAGAAACCCTAATTGGACAAGAATAATTCTAGGGAGGACGAAAATGACCTAAATGTTCATCCAATGACACAAATGAACTTATTGGATGCACAAGATTGGTTAAAAATCCTAATTGGACAAGAATATGCCTAGGGAGGACGAAAATGACCTAAATGTTCATCCAATGACACAAACACACCTATTGGATTCACAAGATTGGTTAAAAACCCTAATTGGACAAGAATAAGCCCAGGGAGGACGAAAATGACCTAAATGTTCATCCAATGACACAAATGAACTTATTGGATGCACAAGATTGCTTAAAAAACCTAATTGGACAAGAATAAGCCTAGGGAGGACGAAAATAACCTAAATGTTCATCCAATGACACAAATACTCCTATTGGATGCACAAGATTGGTTAGAAACCTTAATTGGACAAGAATAAGCCTAGGTAGGACGAAAATGACCTAAATGTTCATCCAATGACACAAACACACCTATTGGATGCACAAGATTGGTTAAAAACCCTAATTGGACAAGAATAAGCCTAGGGAGGACGAAAATGACCAAAATGTTCATCCAATGACACAAATGAACTTATTGGATGCACAAGATTGGTTAGAAACCCTAATTGGACAAGAATAATTCTAGGGAGGTCGAAAATGACCTAAATGTTCATCCAATGACACAAATGAACTTATTGGATGCACAAGATTTATTAAAAATCCTAATTGGACAAGAATAAGCCTAGGGAGGACGAAAATGACCTAAATGTTCATCCAATGACACAAACACACCTATTGGATGCACAAGATTGGTTAAATACCCTAATTGGACAAGAATAAGCCTAGGGAGGACGAAAATGACCTAAATGTTCATCCAATGACACAAATGAACTTATTGGATGCACAAGATTGGTTAAAAACCCTAATTGGACAAGAATAAGCATAGGGAGGACGAAAATGACCTAAACGTTCATCTAATGACACAAACCCACATATTGGATGCACAAGATTGCTTAAAACCCTAATTGGACAAGAATAAGACTAGGGAGGACGAAAATGACCTAAATGTTCATCCAATGACACAAATGAACTTATTGGATGCACAAGATTGGTTAAAAACCCTAATTGGACAAGAATAAGCCTAGGGAGGACGAAAATGACCTAAATGTTCGTCCAATGACACAAACACACCTATTGGATCCACAAGATTGCATAAAAACCCTAATTGGATAAGAATAAAACTATGGAGGACGAAAATGACCTAAATGTTCCTCCAATGACACAAACACACCTATTGGATGCACAAGATTGCATAAAAACCCTAATTCGACAAGAATAAGACTAGGGAGGACGAAAATGACCTAAATGTTCATCCAATGACACAAATGAACTTATTGGATGCACAAGATTGGTTGAAAACCCTAATTGGACAAGAATAAGCCTAGGGAGGACGAAAATGACCTAAATGTTCATCCAATGACACAAATACACCTATTGGATGCACAAGATTGGTTAGAAACCCTAATTGGACAAGAATAAGCCTAGGTAGGATGAAAATGACCTAAATGTTCATCCAATGACACAAACACACCTATTGGATGCACAAGATTGGTTAAAAACCCTAATTGGACAAGAATAAGCCTAGGGAGGACGAAAATGACCGAAATGTTCATCCAATGACACAAATGAACTTATTGGATGCACAAGATTGGTTAGAAACCCTAATTGGACAAGAATAAGCCTAGGGAGGACGAAAATGACCTAAATGTTAATCCAATAACACAAATGAACTTATTGGATGCACAAGATTGGTTAAAAACCCTAATTGGACAAGGATAAGCCTAGGGAGGACGAAAATGACCTAAATGTTCATCCAATGACACAAATGAACTTATTGGATGCACAAGATTGGTTAGAAACCCTAATTGGACAAGAATAAGCCTAGGGAGGACGAAAATGACTTAAATCTTAATCCAATGACACAAATGAACTTATTGGATGCACAAGATTGCTTAAAACCCTAATTGGATAAGAATAAGCCTTGGGAGGACGAAAATGACCTAAATGTTCATCGAATGACACAAACACACCTATTGGATGCACAAGATTGGCTTAAAACCCTAATTGGACAAGAATAAGACTAGGGAGGACGAAAATGACCTAAATGTTCATCCAATGACACTAATGAACTTATTGGATGCACAAGATTGCTTAAAACCCTAAGTGGACAAGAATAAGACTAGGGAGGACGAAAATGACCTAAATGTTCATCCAATGACACAAACACACCTATTGGATGCACAAGATTGGTTAAAAACCCTAATTGGACAACAATAAGCCTAGGGAGGATGAAAATGACCTAAATGTTCATCTAATGACACAAACACACCTATTGGATGCACAAGATTGGTTAAAAACCCTAATTGCACAAAAATAAGCCTACGGAGGACGAAAATGACCTAAATGTTCATCCAATGACACAAATGAACTTATTGGATGCACAAGATTGCTTAAAACCCTAATTGGATAAGAATAAGCCTTGGGAGGACGAAAATGACCTAAATGTTCATCAAATGACACAAACACACCTATTGGATGCACAAGATTGGCTTAAAACCCTAATTGGACAAGAATAAGACTAGGGAGGACGAAAATGACCTAAATGTTCATCCAATGACACAAACACACCTATTGGATGCACAAGATTGGTTAAAAACACTAATTGGACAACAATAAGCCTAGGGAGGATGAAAATGACCTAAATGTTCATTTTATGACACAAATGAACTTATTGGATGCACAAGATTGGTTAAAAATCCTAATTGGACAAGAATAAGCCTAGGGAGGACGAAAATGAACTAAATGTTCATCCGATGACACAAACACACCTATTGGATGCACAAGATAGGTTAGAAACCCTAATTGAACAAGAATAAGCCTAGGGAGGACGAAAATGAACTAAATGTTATTGCAATGACACAAATGAACTTATTGGATGCACAAGATTGCTTAAAAACCCTAATTGGACAAGAATAAGCCTAGGGAGGACAAAAATGACCTAAATGTTCCTCCAATGACACCAACACACCTATTGGATGCACTAGATAGGTTAGAAACCCTAATTGAAAAAGAATAAGCCTAGGGAGGACGAAAATGACCTAAATGTTCATCCAATGACACAAATGAACTTATTGGATGCACAAGATTGCTTAAAACCCTAATTGGATAAGAATAAGCCTTGGGAGGACGAAAATGACCTAAATGTTCATCAATTGACACAAACACACCTATTGGATGCACAAGATTGGCTTAAAACCCTAATTGGACAAGAATAAGACTAGGGAGGACGAAAATGACCTAAATGTTCATCCAATGACACAAATGAACTTATTGGATGCACAAGATTGGTTAAAAATCCTAATTGGACAAGAATAAGCCTAGGGAGGACGAAAATGACCTAAATGTTCATCCAATGACACAAACACACCTATTGGATTCACAAGATTGGTTAAAAACCCTAATTGGACAAGAATAAGCCCAGGGAGGACGAAAATGACCTAAATGTTCATCCAATGATACAAATGAACTTATTGGATGCACAAGATTGCTTAAAAACCCTAATTGGACAAGAATAAGCCTAGGGAGGACGAAAATGACCTAAATGTTCATCCAATGACACAAATACACCTATTGGATGCAAAAGATTGGTTAGAAACATTAATTGGACAAGAATAAGCCTAGGTAGGACGAAAATGACCTAAATGTTCATCCAATGACACAAACACACCTATTGGATGCACAAGATTGGTTAAAAACCATAATTGGACAAGAATAAGCCTAGGGAGGACGAAAATGACCTAAATGTTCATCCAATGACACAAATACACCTATTGGATGCACAAGATTGGTTAGAAACCCTAATTGGACAAGAATAAGCCTAGGAAGGACGAAAATGACCTAAATGTTCATCCAATGACACAAACACACCTATTGGATGCACAAAATTGGTTAAAAACCCTAATTGGACAAGAATAAGCCTAGGGTGGACTAAAATGACCTAAATGTTTGTCCAATGACACAAATGAACTTATTGGATGCACAAGATTGGTTAAAAACCTTAATTGGACAAGTATAAGCCTAGGGAGGAAGAAAATGACCTAAATGTTCATCCAATGACACAAATGAACTTATTGGATGCACAAGATTGGTTAAAAACCCTAATTGGACAAGAATAAGCCTAGGGAGGACGAAAATGACCTAAATGTTCATCCAATGACACAAATACACCTATTGGATGCACAAGATTGGTTAGAAACCCTAATTGGACAAGAATAAGCCTAGGGTGGACGAAAATGACCTAAATGTTCATCCAATGACACAAATACACCTATTGGATGCACAAGATTGGTTAAAAACCCTAATTGGACAAGAATAAGCCTAGGGAGGACGAAAATGACCTAAATGTTCATCCAATGACACAAATGAACCTATTGGATGCACAAGATTGGTTAGAAACCCTAATTGGACAAGAATAAGCCTAGGGAGGACGAAAATGACCTAAATGTTCATCCAATAACACAAATGAACTTATTGGATGCACAAGATTGGTTAGAAACCCTAATTGGATAAGAATAAGCCTTGGGAGGACGAAAATGACCTAAATGTTCATCCAATGACACAAATACACCTATTGGATGCACAAGATTGGTTAGAAACCCTAATTGGACAAGAATAAGCGTAGGTAGGACGAAAATGACCTAAATGTTCATCCAATGACACAAACACACCTATTGGATGCACAAGATTGGCTTAAAACCTTAATTGGACAAGAATAAGACTAGAGAGGACGAAAATGACCTAAATGTTCATCCAATGACACAAACACACCTATTGGATGAACAAGATTGGTTAAAAACTCTAATTGGACAAGAATAAGCCTAGGGAGGACGAAAATGACCTAAATGTTCATCCAATGACACAAATGAACTTATTGGATGCACAAAATTGGTTAGAAACCCTAATTGGACAAGAATAATTCTAGGGACGAGGAAAATGACCTAAATGTTCATCCAATGACACAAATGAACTTATTGGATGCTCAAGATTGGTTAAAAATCCAAATTGGACAAGAATAAGCCTAGGGAGGACGAAAATGACCTAAATGTTCATCCAATGACACAAACACACCTATTGGATGCACAAGATTGGTTAAAAACCCTAATTGGACAAGAATAAGCCTAAGGAGGACGAAAATGACCTAAATGTTCATCCAATGACACAAATGAACTTATTGGATGCACAAGATTACTTAAAAACCCTAATTGGACAAGAATAAGCCTAGGGAGGACGAAAATGACCTAAATGTTCATCCAATGACACTAATACACCTATTGGATGCACAAGATTGGTTAGAAACCCTAATTGGACAAGAATAAGCCTAGGTAGGATGAAAATGACCTAAATTTTCATCCAATGACACAAACACACCTATTGGATGCACAAGATTGGCTTAAAACCCTAATTGGACAAGAATAAGCCTAGGTAGGACGAAAATGACCTAAATGTTCATCCAATGACACAAACACACCTATTGGATGCACAAGATTGGTTAAAAACCCTAATTGGACAAGAATAAGCCTAGGGAGGACGAAAATGACCGAAATGTTCATCCAATGACACAAATGCACTTATTGGATGCACAAGATTGGTTAGAAACCCTAATTGGACAAGAATAAGCCTAGGGAGGACGAAAATGACCTAAATGTTCATCCAATAACACAAATGAACTTATTGGATGCACAAGATTGGTTAGAAACCCTAATTGGATAAGAATAAGCCTTGGGAGGACGAAAATGACCTAAATGTTCATCCAATGACACAAATGAACTTATTGGATGCACAAGATTGCTTAAAAACCCTAATTGGACAAGAATAAGCCTAGGGAGGACGAAAATGACCTAAATGTTCATCCAATGACACAAATACACCTATTGGATGCACAAGATTGGTTAGAAACCCTAATTGGACAAGAATAAGCCTAGGGAGGACGAAATTGACCTAAATGTTCATCCAATGACACAAACTCACCTATTGGATGCACAAGATTGGTTAAAAACCCTAATTGGACAAGATTAACCCTAGGGAGGACGAAAATGACCTAAATGTTAATCCAATGACACAAATGAACTTATTGGATGCACAAGATTGCTTAAAAACCCTAATTAGACAAGAATAAGCCTAGGGAGGACGAAAATGACCTAAATTTTCATCCAATGACACAAATACACCTATTGGATGCACAAGATTGGTTAGAGACCCTAATTGGACAACATTAAGCCTAGGGAGGATGAAAATGACCTAAATGTTCATCCAATGACACAAATGAACTTATTGGATGCACAAGATTGCTTAAAAACCCTAATTGGACAAGAATAAGCCTAGGGAGGACGAAAATGACCTAAATGTTCATCCAATGACACAAATACACCTATTGGATGCACAAGATTGGTTAGAAACCCTAATTGGACAAGAATAAGCCTAGGGAGGACGAAAATGACCTAAATGTTCATCCAATGACACAAACACACCTATTGGATGCACAAGATTGGTTAAAAACCGTAATTGGACAAGAATAAGCCTAGGGAGGACGAAAATGACCAAAATGTTCATCCAATGACACAAATGAACTTATTGGATACACAAGATTGGTTAGAAACCCTAATTGGACAAGAATGAGCCTAGGGAGGACGAAAATAACCTAAATGTTCATCCAATGACACAAATGAACTTATTGGATGCACAAGATTGCTTAAAAACCCTAATTGGACAAGAATAAGCCTAGGGAGGACGAAAATGACCTAAATGTTCATCCGATGACACAAATGAACTTATTGGATGCACAAGATTGCTTAAAACCCTAATTGGACAAGAATAAGACTAGGGAAGACGAAAATGACCTAAATGTTCATCCAATGACACAAACACACCTATTGGATGCACAAGTTTGCTTAAAACCCTAATTGGACAAGAATAAGACTAGGGAGGACGAAAATGACCTAAATGTTCATGCAATGACACAAACACACCTATTGGATGCACAAGATTCGTTAAAAACCGTAATTGGACAAGAATAAGCCTAGGGAGGACGAAAATGACCTAAATGTTCATCCAATGACACAAAAATAACTTATTGGATGCACAAGATTGCTTAAAACCCGAATTGGACAAGAATAAGTCTAGGGAGGACGAAAATGACCTAAATGTTCATCCAATGACACAAACACACCTATTGGATGCACAAGATTGGTTAGAAACCCTAATTGAACAAGAATAAGCCTAGGGAGGACGAAAATGACCTAAATGTTCATCCAATGACACAAACACACCTATTGGATGAACAAGATTGGTTAAAAACCCTAATTGGACAAGAATAAGCCTAGGGAGGACGAAAATGACCGAAATGTTCATCCAATGACACAAATGAACTTATTGGATGCACAAGATTGGTTAGAAACCCTAATTGGACAAGAATAAGCCTAGGGAGGACGAAAATGACCTAAATGTTCATCCAATAACACAAATGAACTTATTTGATGCACAAGATTGGTTAGAAACCCTAATTGGATAAGAATAAGCCTTGGGAGGACGAAAATGACCTAAATGTTCATCAAATGACACAAACACACCTATTGGATGCACAAGATTGGCTTAAAAACCTAATTGGACAAGATTAAGACTAGGGAGGACGAAAATGACCTAAATGTTCATCCAATGACACAAACACACCTATTGGATGCACAAGATTGGTTAAAAACCCTAATTGGACAAGAATAAGCCTAGGGAGGACGAAAATGACCAAAATGTTCATCCAATGACACAAATGAACTTATTGGATGCACAAGATTGGTTAGAAACCCTAATTGGACAATAATAATTCTAGGGAGGTCGAAAATGACCTAAATGTTCATCCAATAACACAAATGAACTTATTGGATGCACAAGACTGGTTAGAAACCCTAATTGGATAAGAATAAGCCTTGGGAGGACGAAAATGACCTAAATGTTCATCGAATGACACAAACACACCTATTGGATGCACAAGATTGGCTTAAAAACCTAATTGGACAAGATTAAGACTATGGAGGACGAAAATGACCTAAATGTTCATCCAATGACACAAACACACCTATTGGATGCACAAGATTGGTTAAAAACCCTAATTGGACAAGAATAAGCCTAGGGAGGACGAAAATGACCAAAATGTTCATCCAATGACACAAATGAACTTATTGGATGCACAAGATTGGTTAGAAACCCTAATTGGACAATAATAATTCTAGGGAGGTCGAAAATGACCTAAATGTTCATCCAATGACACAAATGAACTTATTGGATGCACAAGATTGGTTAAAAATCCTAATTGGACAAGAATAAGCCTAGGGAGGACGAAAATGACCTAAATGTTCATCCAATGACACATACACACCTATTGGATGCACAAGATTGGTTAAAAACCCTAATTGGACAAGAATAAGCCTAGGGAGGACGAAAATGACCTAAATGTTCATCCAATGACACAAATGAACTTATTGGATGCACAAGATTGCTTAAAAACCCTAATTGGACAAGAATAAGCCTAGGGAGGACGAAAATGACCTAAATGTTCATCCAATGACACAAATACACCTATTGGGTGCACAAGATTGGTTGAAAACCCTAATTGGACAAGAATAAGACTAGGGAGGACGAAAATGACCTAAATGTTCATCCAATGACACAAATGAACTTATTGGATGCACAAGATTGCTTAAAAATCCTAATTGGACAAGAATAAGCCTAGGGAGGACGAAAATGACCTAAATGTTCATCCAATGACACAAACACAGCTATTGGATGCACAAGATTGGTTAGAAACCCTAATTGGACAAGAACAATTCTAGGGAGGACGAAAATGACCTAAATGTTCATCCAATGACACAAATGAACTTATTGGATGCACAAGATTGGTTAAAAATCCTAATTGGACAAGAATAAGCCTAGGGAGGACGAAAATGACCTAAATGTTCATCCAATGACACAAACACACCTATTGGATGCACAAGATTGGTTAAAAACCCTAATTGGACAAGAATAAGCCTAGGGAGGACGAAAATGACCTAAATGTTCATCCAATGACACAAATGAACTTAATGGATGCACAAGATTGCTTAAAAACCCTAATTGGACAAGAATAAGCCTAGGGAGGACGAAAATGACCTAAATGTTCATCCAATGACACAAATACACCTTTTGGATGCACAAGATTGGTTAGAAACCCTAATTGGACAAGAATAAGCCTAGGTAGGACGAAAATGACCTAAATGTTCATCCAATGACACAAACACACCTATTGGATGCACAAGATTGGCTTAAAACCTTAATTGGACAAGAATAAGACTAGAGAGGACGAAAATGACCTAAATGTTCATCCAATGACACAAACACACCTATTGGATGCACAAGATTGGTTAAAAACCCTAATTGGACAAGAATAAGCCTAGGGAGGACGAAAATGACCTAAATGTTCATCCAATGACACAAAT
>JBBPBR010000651.1:0-51057 GCA_037974775.1 Cicer pinnatifidum | reverse complement strand
TGTGTCATTGGATGAACATTTAGGTCATTTTCGTCCTCCCTAGGCTTATTCTTGTCCAATTAGGATTTTTAACCAATCTTGTGCATCCAATAAGTTCATTTGTGTCATTGGATGAACATTTAGGTCATTTTCGTCCTCCCTAGAATTATTCTTGTCCAATTAGGGTTTCTAACCAATCTTGTGCATCCAATAAGTTCATTTGTATCATTGGATGAACATTTAGGTCATTTTCGTCCTCCCTAGGCTTATTCTTGTCCAATTAGGGTTTTTAACCAATCTTGTGCATCCAATAGGTGTGTTTGTGTCATTGGATGAACATTTAGGTCATTTTCGTCCTCTCTAGTCTTATTCTTGTCCAATTAGGGTTTTAAGCCAATCATGTGCATCCAATAGGTGTGTTTGTGTCATTTGATGAACATTTAGGTCATTTTCGTCCTCCCAAGGTTTATTCTTATCCAATTAGGGTTTTAAGCAATCTTGTGCATCCAATAAGTTCATTTGAGTCATTGGATTAAGATTTAAGTCATTTTCGTTCTCCCTAGGCTTATTCTTGTCCAGTTAGGGTTTTTAACCAATCTTGTTCATCCAATAGGTGTGTTTGTGTCATTGGATGAACATTTAGGTCATTTTCATCCTCCCTAGGCTTATTCTTGTCCAATTAGGGTTTTTAACCAATCTTGTGCAGCCAATAAGTTCATTTGTGTCATTGGATGAACATTTAGGTCATTTTCGTCCTCCCTAGGCTTATTCTTGTTCAATTAGGGTTTTTAAGCAATCTTGTGCATCCAATATGTTCATTTATGTCATTGGATGAACATTTAGGTCATTTTCGTCCTCCCTAGGCTTATTCTTGTCCAATTAGGGTTTTTAAGCAATCTTGTGCATCCAATAAGTTCATTTGTGTCATTGGATGAACATTTAGGTCATTTTCGTCCCCCCTAGGCTTATTCTTGTCCAATTAGGGTTTTTAACCAATCTTGTGCATCCAATAGGTGTATTTGTGTCATTGGATGAACATTTAGGTCATTTTCGTCCTACCTAGGCTTATTCTTGTCCAATTAGGGTTTTTAACCAATCTTGTGCATCCAATAAGTTCATTTGTGTCATTGGATGAACATTTAGGTCATTGTCGTCCTCCCTAGGCTTATTCTTGTCCAATTAGGGTTTTTAACCAATCTTGTGCATCCAATAGGTGTGTTTGTGTCATTGGATGAACATTTAGGTCATTTTCGTCCTCCCTAGGCTTATTCTTGTCCAATTAGGATTTTTAACCAATCTTGTGCATCCAATAAGTTCATTTGTGTCATTGGATGAACATTTAGGTCATTTTCGTCCTCCCTAGAATTATTCTTGTCCATTTAGGGTTTCTAACCAATCTTGTGCATCCAATAGGTGTGTTTGTGTCATTGGATGAACATTTAGGTCATTTTCGTCCTCCCTAGAATTATTCTTGTCCATTTAGGGTTTCTAAGCAATCTTGTGCATCCAATAGGTGTGTTTGTGTCATTAGATGAACATTTAGGTCATTTTCATCCTTCCTAGGCTTATTGTTGTCCAATTAGGGTTTTTAACCAATCTTGTGCATCCAATAGGTGTGTTTGTGTCATTGGATGAACATTTAGGTCATTTTCGTCCTCCCTAGGCTTATTCTTGTCCAATTAGGATTTTTAACCAATCTTGTGCATCCAATAAGTTCATTTGTGTCATTGGATGAACATTTAGGTCATTTTCGTCCTCCCGAGAATTATTCTTGTCCAATTAGGGTTTCTAACCAATCTTGTGCATCCAATAACTTCATTTGTGTCATTGGATGAACATTTAGGTCATTTTCCTCCTCCCTAGGCTTATTCTTGTCTAATTAGGGTTTTTAAGCAATCTTGTGCATCCAATAAGTTCATTTGTGTCATTGGATGAACATTTAGGTCATTTATGTCCTCCCTAGGCTTATTTTTGTCCAATTATGGTTTTTAACCAATCTTGTGCATCCAATAGGTGTGTTTGTGTCATTGGATGAACATTTAGGTCATTTTCGTCCTCCCTAGGCTTATTCTTGTCCAATTAGGGTTTCTAACCAATCTTGTGCATCCAATAGGCGTATTTGTGTCATTGGATGAACATTTAGGTCATTTTCGTCCTCCCTAGGCTTATTCTTGTCCAATTAGGGTTTTTAACCAATCTTGTGCATCCAATAAGTTCATTTGTGTCATTGGATGAACATTTAGGTCATTTTCGTCCTCCCTAGGCTTATTCTTGTCCAATTAGGGTTTTTAACCAATCTTGTGCATCCAATAAGTTCATTTGTGTCATTGGATGAACATTTAGGTCATTTTCGTCCTCCCTAGGCTTATTCTTGTCCAATTAGGCTTTTTAGCCAATCTTGTGCATCTAATAAGTTCATTTGTGTCATTGGAGGAACATTTAGGTCATTTTCGTCCTCCTTAGGCTTATTCTTGTCCAATTAGGGTTTTTAACCAATCTTGTGCATCAAATAAGTTCATTTGTGTCATTGGATGAACATTTAGGTCATTTTCGTCTTCCCTAGGCTTATTCTTGTCCAATTAGGGTTTTTAACCAATCTTGTGCATCCAATAGGTGTGTTTGTGTCATTGGAAAAACATTTAGGTCATTTTCGTCCTCCCTAGTCTTATTCTTGTCCAATTAGGGTTTTTATGTAATCTTGTGCATCCAATAGGTGTGTTTGTGTCATTGGACGAACATTTAGGTCATTTTCGTCCTCCCTAGGTTTATTCTTGTCCAATTAGGGTTTTTAACCAATCTTGTGCATCCAATAAGTTCATTTGTGTCATTGGATGAACATTTAGGTCATTTTCGTCCTCCCTAGGCTTATTCTTGTCCAATTAGGGTTTTTAACCAATCTTGTGCATCCAATAAGTTCATTTGTGTCATTGGATGAACTTTTAAGTCATTTTCGTCCTCCCTAGTCTTATTCTTGTCCAATTAGGGTTTTAAGCAATCTTGTGCATCCAATATGTGGGTTTGTGTCATTGGATGAACATTTAGGTCATTTTTCGTCCTCCCTATGCTTATTCTTGTCCAATTAGGGTTTTTAACCAATCTTGTGCATCCAATAAGTTCATTTGTGTCATTTGATGAACATTTAGGTCATTTTCGTCCTCCCTAGTCTTATTCTTGTCCAATTAGGGTTTTTATGCAATCTTGTGCATCCAATAGGTGTGTTTGTGTCATTGGACGAACATTTAAGTCATTTTCGTCCTCCCTAGGCTTATTCTTGTCCAATTAGGGTTTTTAACCAATCTTGTGCATCCAATAAGTTCATTTGTGTCATTGGATGAACATTTAGGTCATTTTCGTCCTCCCTAGGCTTATTCTTGTCCAATTAGGGTTTTTAACCAATCTTGTGCATCCAATAAGTTCATTTGTGTCATTGGATGAACATTTAGGTCATTTTCGTCCTCCCTAGGCTTATTCTTGTCCAATTAGGGTTTTTAACCAATCTTGTGCATCCAATAGGTGTGTTTGTGTCATTGGACGAACATTTAGGTCATTTTCGTCCTCCCTAGGCTTATTCTTGTCCAGTTAGGGTTTTTAACCAATCTTGTGCGTCCAATAAGTTCATTTGTGTCATTGGATGAACATTTAGGTCATTTTCGTCCTCCCTAGGCTTATTCTTGTCTAATTAGGGTTTTTAACCAATCTTGTGCATCCAATAAGTTCATTTGTGTCATTGGATAAACATTTAGGTCATTTTCGTCCACCCTAGGCTTATTCTTGTCCAATTAGGGTTTATAAGCAATCTTGTGCATCCAATAAGTTCATTTGTGTCATTGGATGCACATTTAGGTCATTTTCGTCCTCCCTAGGCTTATTCTTGTCCAATTAGGGTTTTTAAGCAATCTTGTGCATCCAATAAGTTCATTTGTGTCATTGGATGAACATTTAGGTCATTTTCGTCCTCCCTAGGCTTATTCTTGTCCAATTAGGGTTTTTAACCAATCTTGTGCATCCAATAGGTGTGTTTGTGTCATTGGATGAACATTTAGGTCATTTTCGTCCTCCCTAGGCTTATTCTTGTCCAATTAGGATTTTTAACCAATCTTGTAGATCCAATAAGTTCATTTGTGTCATTGGATGAACATTTAGGTCATTTTCGTCCTCCCTAGAATTATTCTTGTCCAATTAGGGTTTCTAACCAATCTTGTGCATCCAATAAGTTCATTTGTGTCATTGGATGAACATTTAGGTCATTTTCGTCCTCCCTAGGCTTATTCTTGTCCAATTAGGGTTTTTAACCAATCTTGTGCATCCAAGAGGTTCATTTTTGTCATTGGATGAACATTTAGGTCATTTTCGTCCTCCCAAGGCTTATTCTTGTCCAATTAGGGTTTTTAACCAATCTTGTGCATCCAATAAGTTCATTTGTGTCATTGGATGAACATTTAGGTCATTTTCGTCCTCCCTTGGCTTATTCTTGTCCAATTAGGGTTTTTAAGTAATCTAGTGAATCCAATAAGTTCATTTGTTTCATTGGATGAACATTTAGGTCATTTTCGTCCTCCCTAGGCTTATTCTTGTTCAATTAGGGTTTCTAACCATTCTTGTGCATCCAATAGGTGTGTTTGTGTCATTGGATGAACATTTAGGTCATTTTCGTCCTCCCTAGTCTTATTCTTGTCCAATTAGGGTTTTAAGCAATCTTTTGCATCCAATAAGTTCATTTGTGTCATTGGATGAACATTTAGGTTATTTTCGTCCTCACTAGGCTTAGTTTTGTGCAATTAGGGTTTTTAACCAATCTTGTGCATCCAATAGGTGTGTTTGTGTCATTAGATGAACATTTAGGTCATATTCATCCTCCCTAGGCTTATTGTTGTCCAATTAGGGTTTTTAACCAATCTTGTGCATCCAATAGGTGTGTTTGTGTCATTGGATGAACATTTAGGTCATTTTCGTCCTCCCTAGTCTTATTCTTGTCCAATTAGGGTTTTTAACCAATCTTGTGCATCCAATTGGTGTGTTTGTGTCATTGGATGAACATTTAGGTCATTTTCGTCCTCCCTAGGCTTATTCTTGTCCAATTAGGATTTTTAACCAATCTTGTGCATCCAATAAGTTCATTTGTGTCATTGGATGAACATTTAGGTTATTTTCGTCCTCACTAGGCTTAGTTTTGTGCAATTAGGGTTTTTAACCAATCTTGTGCATCCAATAGGTGTGTTTGTGTCATTAGATGAACATTGAGGTCATTTTCATCCTCCCTAGGCTTATTGTTGTCCAATTAGGGTTTTTAACCAATCTTGTGCATCCAATAGGTGTGTTTGTGTCATTGGATGAACATTTAGGTCATTTTCGTCCTCCCTAGGCTTATTCTTGTCCAATTAGGGTTTTTAACCAATCTTGTGTATACAATTGGTGTGTTTGTGTCATTGGATGAACATTTAGGTCATTTTTGTCCCCCCTAGGCTTATTCTTGTCCAATTACGGTTTTTAACCATTCTTGTGCATCCAATAAGTTCATTTGTGTCATTGGATGAACATTTAGGTCATTTTCGTCCTCCCTAGGCTTATTCTTGTCCAATTAGGGTTTTTAACCAATCTTGTGCATCCAATAGGTGTGTTTGTGTCATTGGATGAACATTTAGGTCATTTTCGTCCTCACTAGGCTTATTCTTGTCCAATTAGGGTTTTTAACCAATCTTGTGCATCCAATAAGTTCATTTGTGTCATTGGATGAATAGTTAGGTCATTTTCGTCCTCCCTAGGCTTATTCTTGTCAAATTAGGGTTTCTAACCAATCGTGTGCACCCAATAGGAGTGTTTGTGTCCTTGGATGAACATTTAGGTCATTTTCGTCCTCCCTAGGCTTATTCTTGTCCAATTAGGGTTTTTAACCAATCTTGTGCATCCAATAGGTGTGTTTGTGTCATTGGATGAACATTTAGGTCATTTTCGTCCTCCCTAGGCTTATTCTTGTCCAATTAGGGTTTTTAACCAATCTTGTGCATCCAATAAGTTCATTTGTGTCATTGGATTAACATTTAGGTCATTGTCGTCCTCCCTAGGCTTATTCTTGTCCAATTAGGGTTTCTAAACAATCTTGTGCATCCAATAGGTGTGTTTGTGTCATTGGATGAACATTTAGGTCATTTTCGTCCTCCCTAGGCTTATTCTTGTCCAATTAGGGTTTTTAACCAATCTTGTGCATCCAATAAGTTCATTTGTGTCATTGGATGAACATTTAGGTCATTTTCGTCCTCCTAAGGCTTATTCTTGTTCAATTAGGGTTTCTAAGCAATCTTGTGCTTCCAATAGGTGTGTTTGTGTCATTGGATGAACATTTAGGTCATTTGCGTCCTCCCTAGGCTTATTCTTGTCCAATTAGGGTTTTTAACCAATCTTGTGCATCCAATAAGTTCATTTGTGTCATTGGATGAACATTTAGGTCATTTTCGTCCTCCCAAGTCTTATTCTTGTCCAATTAGGGTTTTAAGCAATCCTGTGCATCCAATAAGTTCATTTGTGTCATTGGATGAATATTTAGGTCATTTTCGTCCTCCCTAGGCTTATTCTTTTCCAATTAGGGTTTCTAACCAATCTTGTGCATCCAATAGGTGTGTTTGTGTCATTGGATGAACATTTAGGTCATTTTCGTCCTCCCTATGCTTATTCTTGTCCAATTAGGGTTTTTAACCAATCTTGTGCATCTAATAGGTGTGTTTGTGTCATTGGATGAACATTTAGGTCATTTTCGTCCTCCCTAGGCTTATTCATGTCCAATTAGGGTTTTTAACCAATCTTGTGCATCCAATAAGTTCATTTGTGTCATTGGATTAACATTTAGGTCATTTTCGTCCTTCCTAGGCTTATTCTTGTCCAATTAGGGTTTCTAACCATTCTTGTGCATCCAATAGGTGTGTTTGTGTCATTGGATGAATATTTAGGTTATTTTCGTCCTCCCTAGTCTTATTCTTGTCCAATTAGGGTTTTAAGCAATCTTGTGCATCCAATAAGTTCATTTGTGTCATTGGATGAACACTTAGGTCATTTTCGTCCTCCCTAGGCTTATTCTTGTCCAATTAGGGTTTCTAACCAATCTTGTGCATCCAATAGGTGTGTTTAGTCATTCGATGAACATTTAAGTTATTTTCGTCCTCCCTAGGCTTAATCTTGTCCAATTAGGGTTTTTAACCAATCTTGTGCATCCAATAAGTTCATTTGTGTCATTGGATGAACATTTAGGTCATTTTCGTCCTCCCTAGGCTTATTCTTGTCCAATTAGGGTTTTTAACCAATCTTGTGCATCCAATAAGTTCATTTGTGTCATTGGGTGAACATTTAGGTCATTTTCGTCCTCCCTAGGCTTATTCTTGTCCAATTAGGGTTTCTAACCAATCTTGTGGATCCAATAGGTGTGTTTAGTCATTTGATGAACATTTAGGTCATTTTCGTCCTCCCTAGGCTTATTCTTGTCCAATTAGGGTTTTTAACCAATCTTGTGCATCCAATAAGTTCATTTGTGTCATTGGATGAACATTTAGGTCATTTTCGTCCTCCCTAGGCTTATTCTTGTCCAATTAGGGTTTTTAACCAATCTTGTGCATCCAATAGGTGTGTTTGTGTCATTGGATGAACATTTAGGTCATTTTCGTTCTCCCTAGGCTTATTCTTGTCCAATTAGGGTTTTTAACCAATCTAGTGCATCCAATAAGTTCATTTGTGTCATTGGATAAACATTTAGGTCATTTTCGTCCACCCTAGGCTTATTCTTGTCCAATTAGGGTTTTTAACCAATCTTGTGCATCCAATAAGTTCATTTGTGTCATTGGATTAACATTTAGGTCATTTTCGTCCTCCCAAGGCTTATTCTTGTCCAATTAGGGTTTCTAACCAATCTTGTTCATCCAATAGGTGTGTTTGTGTCATTGGATGGACATTTAGGTCATTTTCGTCCTCCCTAGGCTTATTCTTGTCCAATTAGGGTTTTTAACCAATCTTGTGCATCCAATAAGTTCATTTGTGTCATTGGATGAACATTTAGGTCATTTTCGTCCTCCCTAGGCTTATTCTTGTCCAATTAGGGTTTTTAACCAATCTTGTGCATCCAATAGGTGTGTTTGTGTCATTGGATGAACATTTAGGTGAGTTTCGTCCTCCCTAGGCTTATTCTTGTCCAATTAGGGTTTCTAACCAATCTTGTGCATCCAATAGGTGTATTTGTGTCATTGGATGAACATTTAGGTCATTTTCGTCCTCCCTAGGCTTATTCTTGTCCAATTAGGGTTTTTAAGCAATCTTGTGCATCCAATAAGTTCATTTGTGTCATTGGATGAACATTTAGGTTATTTTCGTCCTCACTAGGCTTAGTTTTGTGCAATTAGGGTTTTTAGCCAATCTTGTGCATTCAATAGGTGTGTTTGTGTCATTAGATGAACATTTAGGTCATTTTCATCCTCCCTAGGCTTATTGTTGTCCAATTAGGGTTTTTAACCAATCTTGTGCATCCAATAGGTGTGTTTGTGTCATTGGATGAACATTTAGGTCATTTTCGTCCTCCCTAGTATTATTCTTGTCCAATTAGGGTTTTAAGCCAATCTTGTGCATCCAATAGGTGTGATTGTGTCATTTGATGAACATTTAGGTCATTTTCGTCCTCCCAAGGCTTATTCTTATCCAATTAGGGTTTTAAGCAATCTTGTGCATCCAATAAGTTCATTTGTGTCATTGGATTAAGATTTAGGTCATTTTCGTCCTACCTAGGCTTATTCTTGTCCAATTAGGGTTTCTAACCAATCTTGCGCATCCAATAGGTGTATTTGTGTCATTGGGTGAACATTTAGGTCATTTTTGTCCTCCCTAGGCTTATTCTTGTCCAGTTACGGTTTTTACGCAATCTTGTGCATCCAATAAGTTCATTTGTGTCATTGGATGAACATTTAGGTCATTTTCGTCCTCCCTAGGCTTATTCTTGTCCAATTAGGGTTTTTAACCAATCTTGTGCATCCAATAGGTGTGTTTGTGTCATTGGATGAACATTTAGGTCATTTTCGTCCTCCCTAGGCTTATTCTTGTCCAATTAGGATTTTTAACCAATCTTGTGCATCCAATAAGTTCATTTGTGTCATTGGATGAACATTTAGGTCATTTACGTCCTCCCTAGAATTATTCTTGTCCAATTAGGGTTTTAAGCCAATCTTGTGCATCCAATAGGTGTGTTTGTGTCATTTGATGAACATTTAGGTCATTTTCGTCCTCCCAAGGCTTATTCTTGTCCAATTAGGGTTTTTAAGCAATCTTGTGCATCCAATAAGTTCATTTGTGTCATTGGATGAACATTTAGGTCATTTTCGTCCTCCCTAGGCTTATTCTTGTCCAATTAGGGTTTTTAACCAATCTTGTGCATCCAATAGGTGTGTTTGTGTCATTGGATGAACATTTAGGTCATTTTCGTCCTCCCTAGTCTTATTCTTGTCCAATTAGGATTTTTAACCAATCTTGTGCGTCCAATAAGTTCATTTGTGTCATTGGATGAACATTTAGGTCATTTTCGTCCTCCCTAGAATTATTCTTGTCCAATTAGGGTTTTTAACCAATCTTGTGCAACCAAGAGGTTCATTTGTGTCATTGGATGAACATTTAGGTCATTTTCGTCCTCCCAAGGCTTATTCTTGTCCAATTAGGGTTTTTAAGCAATCTTGTGCATCCAATAAGTTCATTTGTGTCATTGGATGAACATTTAGGTCATTTTCGTCCTCCCTAGGCTTATTCTTGTCCAATTAGGGTTTTTAACCAATCTTGTGCATCCAATAGATGTGTTTGTGTCATTGGATGAACATTTAGGTCATTTTCGTCCTACCTAGGCTTATTCTTGTCCAATTAAGGTTTCTAACCAATCTTGTGCATCAAATAGGTGTATTTGTGTCATTGGATGAACATTTAGGTCATTTTCGTCCTCCCTAGGCTTATTATTGTCCAATTAGAGTTTTTAAGCAATCTTGTGCATCCAATAAGTTCATTTGTATCATTGGATGAACATTTAGGTCATTTTCGTCCTCCCTGGGCTTATTCTTGTCCAATTAGGGTTTTTAACCAATCTTGTGAATCCAATAGGTGTGTTTGTGTCATTGGATGAACATTTAGGTCATTTTCGTCCTCCCTAGGCTTATTCTTGTCCAATTAGGATTTTTAACCAATCTTGTGCATCCAATAAGTTCATTTGTGTCATTGGATGAACATTTAGGTCATTTTCGTTTTCCCTAAAATTATTCTTGTCCAATTAGGGTTTCTAACCAATCTTGTGCATCCAATAAGTTCATTTGTGTCATTGGATGAACATTTAGGTCATTTTCGTCCTCCTTAGGCTTATTCTTGTCCAATTAGGGTTTTTAACCAATCTTGTGCATCCAATAGGTGTGTTTGTGTCATTGGATAAACATTTAGGTCATTTTCGTCCTCTCTAGTCTTATTCTTGTCCAATTAGGGTTTTAAGCCTATCTTGTGCATCCAATAGGTGTGTTTGTGTCATTTGATGAACATTTAGGTCATTTTCGTCCTCCCAAGACTTATTCTTATCCAATTAGGGTTTTAAGCAATCTTGTGCATCCAATAAGTTCATTTGTGTCATTGGATTAAGATTTAAGTCATTTTCGTTCTCCCTAGGCTTATTCTTGTCGAGTTAGGGTTTTTAACCAAGCTTGTGCATCTAATAGGTGTGTTTGTGTCATTGGATGAACATTTAGGTCATTTTCGTCCTCCCTAGGCTTATTCTTGTCCAATTAGGGTTTTTAAGCAATCTTGTGCATCCAATAAGTTCATTTGTGTCATTGGATGAACATTTAGGTCATTTTCGTCCTCCCTAAGCTTATTCTTGTCCAATTAGGGTTTTTAACCAATCTTGTGCATCCAATATGTTCATTTATGTCATTGGATGAACATTTAGGTCATTTTCGTCCTCCCTAGGCGTATTCTTGTCCAATTAGGGTTTTTAACCAATCTTGTGCATCCAATAAGTTCATTTGTTTCATTGGATGAACATTTAGGTCATTTTTGTCCTCCCTAGGCTTATTCTTGTCCAATTAGGGTTTTTAACCAATATTGTGCATCCAATAGGTGTATTTGTGTCATTGGATGAACATTTAGGTCATTTTCGTCCTCCCTAGGCTTATTCTTGTCCAATTAGAATTTTTGAGCAATCTTGTGTTTCCAATAAGTTCATTTGTGTCATTGGATGAACATTTAGGTGATTTTCGTCCTCCCTAGGCTTATTCTTGTCCAATTAGGGTTTTTAACCAATCTTGTGCATCCAATAGGTGTGTTTGTGTCATTGGATGAACATTTAGGTCATTTTCGTCCTCTCTAGTCTTATTCTTGTCCAATTAGGGTTTTAAGCCAATCTTGTGCATCCAATAGGTGTGTTTGTGTCATTGGATGAACATTTAGGTCATTTTCGTCCTACCTAGGCTTATTCTTGTCCAATTAGGGTTTCTAACCAATCTTGTGCATCCAATAGGTGTGTTTGTGTCATTGGATGAAAATTATGTCATTTTCGTCCTCTCTAGTCTTATTCTTGTCCAATTAGGGTTTTAAGCCAATCTTGTGCATCCAATAGGTGTGTTTGTGTCTTTGGATGAACATTTAGGTCATTTTCGTCCTCCCTAGGCTTATTCTTGTCCAATTAGGGTTTTTAACCAATCTTGTGCATCCAATAGGTGTGTTTGTGTCATTGGATGAACATTTAGGTCATTTTCGTCCTCTCTAGTCTTATTCTTGTCCAATTAGGGTTTTTAACCAATCTTGTGCATCCAATAAGTTCATTTGTTTCATTGGATGAACATTTAGGTCATTTTTGTCCTCCCTAGGCTTATTCTTGTCCAATTAGGGTTTTTAAGCAATCTTGTGCATCCAATAAGTTCATTTGTGTCATTGGATGAACATTTAGGTCATTTTCGTCCTCCCTAAGCTTATTCTTGTCCAATTAGGGTTTTTAACCAATCTTGTGCATCCAATATGTTCATTTATGTCATTGGATGAACATTTAGGTCATTTTCGTCCTCCCTAGGCTTATTCTTGTCCAATTAGGGTTTTTAACCAATCTTGTGCATCCAATAAGTTCATTTGTTTCATTGGATGAACATTTAGGTCATTTTTGTCCTCCCTAGGCTTATTCTTGTCCAATTAGGGTTTTTAACCAATATTGTGCATCCAATAGGTGTATTTGTGTCATTGGATGAACATTTAGGTCATTTTCGTCCTCCCTAGGCTTATTCTTGTCCAATTAGAATTTTTAAGCAATCTTGTGTTTCCAATAAGTTCATTTGTGTCATTGGATGAACATTTAGGTCATTTTCGTCCTCCCTAGGCTTATTCTTGTCCAATTAGGGTTTTTAACCAATCTTGTGCATCCAATAGGTGTGTTTGTGTCATTGGATGAACATTTAGGTCATTTTCGTCCTCCCTAGGCTTATTCTTGTCCAATTAGGATTTTTAACCAATCTTGTGCATCCAATAAGTTCATTTGTGTCATTGGATGAACATTTAGGTCATTTTCGTCCTCCCTAGAATTGTTCTTGTCCAATTAGGGTTTCTAACCAATCTTGTGCATCCAATAGCTGTGTTTGTGTCATTGGATGAACATTTAGGTCATTTTCGTCCTCCCTAGGCTTATTCTTGTCCAATTAGGATTTTTAAGCAATCTTGTGCATCCAATAAGTTCATTTGTGTCATTGGATGAACATTTAGGTCATTTTCGTCCTCCCTAGTCTTATACTTGTCCAATTAGGGTTTTTAACCAATCTTGTGCATCCAATAGGTGTGTTTGTGTCATTGGATGAACATTTAGGTCATTTTCGTCCTCCCTAGGCTTATTCTTGTCCAATTAGGATTTTTAACCAATCTTGTGCATCCAATAAGTTCATTTGTGTCATTGGATGAACATTTAGGTCATTTTCGTCCTCCCTAGGCTTATTCTTGTCCAATTAGGGTTTTTACGCAATCTTGTGCATCCAATTTGTTCATTTATGTCATTGGATGAACATTTAGGTCATTTTCGTCCTTCCTAGGCTTATTCTTGTCCAATTAGGGTTTTTAACCAATCTTGTGCATCCAATAAGTTCATTTGTGTCATTGGATGAACATTTAGGTCATTTTCGTCCTCCCTAGGCTTATTCTTGTCCAATTAGGGTTTTTAACCAATCTTGTGCATCCAATAAGTTCATTTGTGTCATTGGATGAACATTTAGGTCATTTTCGTCCTCCCTAGGCTTATTCTTGTCCAATTAAGGTTTTCAACCAATCTTGTGCATCCAATAAGTTCATTTGTGTCATTGGATGAACATTAAGGTCATTTTCGTCCTCGCTAGGCTTATTCTTGTCCAATTAGGGTTTTTAAACAATCTTGTGCATCCAATAAGTTCATTTGTGTCATTGGATGAACATTTAGGTCATTTTCGTCCTCCCTAGGCTTATTCTTGTCCAATTAGGGTTTTTAACCAATCTTGTGCATCCAATAAGTTCATTTGTGTCATTGGATGAACATTTAGGTCATTTTCGTCCTCCCTAGGCTTATTCTTGTCCAATTAGGGTTTTTAACCAATCTTGTGCATCCAATAAGTTCATTTGTGTCATTGGATGAACATTTAGGTCATTTTCGTCCTCCCTAGGCTTATTCTTGTCCAATTAGGGTTTTCACCCAATCTTGTGCATCCAATAAGTTCATTTGTGTCATTGGATGAACATTTAGGTCATTTTCGTCCTCCCTAGTCTTATTCTTGTCCAATTAGGGTTTTTATGCAATCTTGTGCATCCAATAGGTGTGTTTGTGTCATTGGACGAACATATAGGTCATTTTCGTCCTCCCTAGGCTTATTCTTGTCCAATTACGGTTTTTAACCAATCTTGTGCATCCAATAAGTTCATTTGTGTCATTGGATGAACATTTAGGTCATTTTCGTCCTCCCTAGGCTTATTCTTGTCCAATTAGGGTTTTTAACCAATCTTGTGCATCCAATAAGTTCATTTGTGTCATTGGATGAACATTTAGGTCATTTTCGTCCTCCCTAGGCTTATTCTTGTCCAATTAAGGTTTTCAACCAATCTTGTGCATCCAATAAGTTCATTTGTGTCATTGGAAGAACATTTAGGTCATTTTCGTCCTCCATAGGCTTATTCTTGTCCAATTAGGGTTTTTAAACAATCTTGTGCATCCAATAAGTTCATTTGTGTCATTGGATGAACATTTAGGTCATTTTCGTCCTCCATAGGCTTATTCTTGTCTAATTAGGGTTTTTAAACAATCTTGTGCATCCAATAAGTTCATTTGTGTCATTGGATGAACATTTAGGTCATTTTCGTCCTCCCTAGGCTTATTCTTGTCCAATTAGGGTTTTTAACCAATCTTGTGCATCCAATAAGTTCATTTGTGTCATTGGATGAACATTTAGGTCATTTTCGTCCTCCCTAGGCTTATTCTTGTTCAATTAGGGTTTTTAGCCAATCTTGTGCATCCAATAAGTTCATTTGTGTCATTGGAGGAACATTTAGGTCATTTTCATCCTCCCTATGCTTATTCTTGTCCAATTAGGGTTTTTATGCAATCTTGTGCATCCAATAGGTGTGTTTGTGTCATTGGACGAACATTTAGGTCATTTTCGTCCTCCCTAGGCTTATTCTTGTCCAATTAGGGTTTTTAACCAACCTTGTGCGTCCAATAAGTTCAATTGTGTCATTGGTTGAACATTTAGGTCATTTTCGTCCTCCCTAGGCTTATTCTTGTCCAATTACGGTTTTTAACCAACCTTGTGCATCCAATAAGTTCATTTGTGTCATTGGAGAAACATTTTGGTCATTTTCGTCCTCCCTAGTCTTATTCTTGTCCAATTAGGGTTTTTATGGAATCTTGTGCATCCAATAGGTGTATTTGTGTCATTGGAAGAACATTTAGGTCATTTTCGTCCTCCCTAGGCTTATTGTTGTCCAATTAGGGTTTTTAACCAATCTTGTGCATCCAATAAGTTCATTTGTGTCATTGGATGAACATTTAGGTCATTTTCGTCCTCCCTAGGCTTATTCTTGTCCAATTAGGGTTTTTAACCAATCTTGTGCATCCAATAAGTTCATTTGTGTCATTGGATGATCATTTAGGTCATTTTCGTCCTCCCTAGTCTTATTCTTGTCCAATTAGGGTTTTAAGCAATCTTGTGCATCCAATATGTCTGTTTGTGTCATTGGATGAACATTTAGGTCATTTTCTGCCTCCCTATGCTTATTCTTGTCCAATTAGGGTTTTTAACCAATCTTGTGCATCCAATAAGTTCATTTGTGTCATTGGATGAACATTTAGGTCATTTTCGTCCTCCCTAGGCTTATTCTTGTCCAATTAGGATTTTTAAGCAATCTTGTGAATCCAATAAGTTCATTTGTTTCATTGAATGAACATTTAGGTCATTTATGTCCTCCCTAGGCTTATTCTTGTCCAATTATGGTTTTTAACCAATCTTGTGCATCCAATAGGTGTGTTTGTGTCATTGGATGAACATTTAGGTCATTTTCGTCCTCCCTAGGCTTATTCTTGTCCAATTAGGATTTTTAACCAATCTTGTGCATCCAATAAGTTCATTTGTGTCATTGGATGAACATTTAGGTCATTTTCGTCCTCCCTAGTCTTATTCTTGTCCAAGTAGGGTTTTAAGCAATCTTGTGCATCCAATAAGTTCATTTGTGTCATTGGATGAACATTTAGGTCATTTTCGTCCTCCCTAGGCTTATTTTTGTGCAATTAGGGTTTTTAACCAATCTTGTGCATCCAATAGGTGTGTTTGTGTCATTAGATGAACATTTAGGTCATTTTCATCCTCCCTAGGCTTATTGATGTCCAATTAGGGTTTTTAACCAATCTTGTGCATCCAATAGGTGTGTTTGTGTCATTGGATGAACATTTAGGTCATTTTCGTCCTCTCTAGTCTTATTCTTGTCCAATTAGGGTTTTAAGCCAATCTTGTGCATCCAATAGGTGTGTTTGTGTCATTTGATGAACATTTAGGTCATTTTCGTCCTCCCAAGGCTTATTCTTATCCAATTAGGGTTTTAAGCAATCTTGTGCATCGAATAAGTTCATTTGTGTCATTGGATTAAGATTTAAGTCATTTTCGTTCTCCCTAGGCTTACTCTTGTCGAGTTAGGGTTTTTAACCAATCTTGTGCATCCAATAGGTGTGTTTGTGTCATTGGATGAACATTTAGGTCATTTTCGTCCTCCCTAGGCTTATTCTTGTCCAATTAGGGTTTTTAAGCAATCTTGTGCATCCAATAAGTTCATTTGTGTCATTGGATGAACATTTAGGTCATTTTCGTCCTCCCTAGGCTTATTCTTGTCCAATTAGGGTTTTTAACCAATCTTGTGCATCCAATATGTTCATTTATGTCATTGGATGAACATTTAGGTCATTTTCGTCCTCCCTAGGCTTATTCTTGTCCAATTAGGGTTTTTAACCAATCTTGTGCATCCAATAAGTTCATTTGTGTCATTGGATGAACATTTAGGTCATTTTCGTCCTCCCTAGGCTTATTCTTGTCCAATTAGGGTTTTTAACCAATATTGTGCATCCAATAGGTGTATTTGTGTCATTGGAGGAACATTTAGGTCATTTTCGTCCTCCCTAGGCTTATTCTTGTCCAATTAGAATTTTTAAGCAATCTTGTGCTTCCAATAAGTTCATTTGTGTCATTGGATGAACATTTAGGTCATTTTCGTCCTCCCTAGAAATTTCTTGTCCAATTAGGGTTTTTAACCAATCTTGTGCATCCAATAGGTGTGTTTGTGTCATTGGATGAACATTTAGGTCATTTTCGTCCTCTCTAGTCTTATTCTTGTCCAATTAGGGTTTTAAGCCAATCTTGTGCATCCAATAGGTGTGTTTGTGTCATTGGATTAACATTTAGGTCATTTTCGTCCTACCTAGGCTTATTCTTGTCCAATTAGGGTTTCTAACCAATCTTGTGCATCCAATAGGTGTGTTTGTGTCATTGGATGAAAATTATGTCATTTTCGTCCTCCCTAGTCTTATTCTTGTCCAATTAGGGTTTTAAGCCAATCTTGTGCATCCAATAGGTGTGTTTGTGTCTTTGGATGAACATTTAGGTCATTTTCGTTCTCCCTAGGCTGATTCTTGTCCAATTATGGTTTTTAACCAATCTTGTGCATCCAATAGGTGTGTTTGTGTCATTGGATGAACATTTAGGTCATTTTCGTCCTCTCTAGTCTTATTCTTGTTCAATTAGGGTTTTAAGCCAATCTTGTGCATCCAATAGGTGTGTTTGTGTCATTTGATGAACATTTAGGTCATTTTCGTCCTCCCAAGGCTTATTCTTATCCAATTAGGGTTTTAAGCAATCTTGTGCATCCAATAAGTTCATTTGTGTCATTGGATTAAGATTTAAGTCATTTTCGTTCTCCCTAGGCTTATTCTTGTCGAGTTAGGGTTTTTAACCAATCTTGTGCATCCAATAGGTGTGTTTGTGTCATTGGATGAACATTTAGGTCATTTTCGTCCTCCCTAGGCTTATTCTTGTCCAATTAGGGTTTTTAAGCAATCTTGTGCATCCAATAAGTTCATTTGTGTCATTGGATGAACATTTAGGTCATTTTCGTCCTCCCTATGCTTATTCTTGTCCAATTAGGGTTTTTAACCAATCTTGTGCATCCAATATGTTCATTTATGTCATTGGATGAACATTTAGGTCATTTTCGTCCTCCCTAGGCTTATTCTTGTCCAATTAGGGTTTTTAACCAATCTTGTGCATCCAATAAGTTCATTTGTGTCATTGGATGAACATTTAGGTCATTTTCGTCCTCCCTAGGCTTATTCTTGTCCAATTAGGGTTTTTAACCAATCTTGTGCATCCAATAAGTTCATTTGTGTCATTGGATGAACATTTAGGTCATTTTCGTCCTCCCTAGGCTTATTCTTGTCCAATTAGGGTTTTTAACCAATCTTGTGCATCCAATAAGTTCATTTGTGTTATTGGATGAACATTTATGTCATTTTCGTCCTCCCTAGTCTTATTCTTGTCCAATTAGGGTTTTTATGCAATCTTGTGCATCCAATAGGTGTGTTTGTGTCATTAGAGGAACATTTAGGTCATTTTTGTCCTCCCTAGTCTTATTCTTGTCCAATTAGGGTTTTTATGCAATCTTGTGCATCCAATAGGTGTGTTTGTGTCATTGGACAAACATTTAGGTCATATTCGTCCTCCCTAGGCTTGTTCTTGTCCAATTAGGGTTTTTAACCAATCTTGTGCATCCAATAAGTTCATTTGTGTCATTGGTTGAACATTTGGGTCATTTTCGTCCTCCCTAGTCTTATTCTTGTCCAATTAGGGTTTTTATGCAATCTTGTGCATCCAATAGGTGTGTTTGTGTCATTGGTTGAACATTTAGGTCATTTTCGTCCTCCCTAGGCTTATTCTTGTCCAATTAGGGTTTTTAACCAATCTTGTGCATCCAATAAGTTCATTTGTGTCATTGGATGAACATTTAGGTCATTTTCGTCCTCCCTAGGCTTATTCTAGTCCAATTAGGGTTTTTAGCCAATCTTGTGCATCCAATAAGTTCATTTGTGTCATTGGAGGAACATTTAGGTCATTTTTGTCCTCCCTAGTCTTATTCTTGTCCAATTAGGGTTTTTATGCAATCTTGTGCATCCAATAGGTGTGTTTGTGTCATTGGACGAACATTTAGGTCATTTTCGTCTTCCCTAGGCTTATTCTTGTCCAATTAGGGTTTTTAACCAATCTTGTGCATCCAATAGGCGTGTTTGTGTCATTGGAGGAATATTTAGGTCATTTTCGTCCTCCCTACTCTTATTCTTGTCCAATTAGGGATTTTATTCAATCTTGTGCATCCAATAGGTGTGTTTGTGTCATTGGATGAACATTTAGGTCATTTTCGTCCTCTCTAGGCTTATTCTTGTGCAATTAGGGTTTTTAACCAACCATGTGCATCCAATAAGTTCATTTGTGTCATTGGTTGAACATTTAGGTCATTTTCGTCCTCTCTAGGCTTATTCTTGTCCAATTAGGGTTTTTAACCAACCTTGTGCATCTAATAAGTTCATTTGTGTCATTGGAGGAACATTTAGGTCATTTTCGTCCTCCCTTGGCTTATTCTTGTCCAATTAGGGTTTTTAACCAATCTTGTGCATCCAATAAGTTCATTTGTGTCATTGGAGGAACATTTAGGTCATTTTCGTCCTCCCTAGTCTTATTCTTGTCCAATTATGGTTTTTATGCAATCTTGCGCATCCAATAGGTGTGTTTGTCTCATTGGACGGACATTTAGGTCATTTTCGTCCTCCCTAGGCTTATTCTTGTCCAATTAGGGTTTTTAACCAATCTTGTGCATCCAATAAGTTCATTTGTGTCATTGGATGAACATTTAGGTCATTTTCGTCCTCCCTAGGCTTATTCTTGTCCAATTAGGGTTTTTAAGCAATCTTGTGCATCCAATAAGTTCATTTGTGTCATTGGATGAACATTTAGGTCATTTTCGTCCTCCCTAGGCTTATTCTTGTCCAATTAGGGTTTTAAGCAATCTTGTTCATCCAATAAGTTCATTTGTGTCATTGGATGAACATTTAGGTCATTTTTCGTCCTCCCTAGGCTTATTCTTGTCCAATTAGGGTTTTTAACCAATCTTGTGCATCCAATAAGTTCATTTGTGTCATTGGATGAACATTTAGGTCATTTTCGTCCTCCCTAGGCTTATTCTTGTCCAATTAGGGTTTCTAACCAATCTTGTGCATCCAATAGGTGTGTTTGTGTCATTGGATGAACATTTAGGTCATTTTCGTCCTCCCTAGGCTTATTTTTGTCCAATTATGATTTTTAACCAATCTTGTGCATCCAATAGGTGTGTTTGTGTCATTGGATGAACATTTAGTTCATTTTCGTCCACCATAAGCTTATTCTTGTCCAATTAGGGTTTTTAACCAATCTTGTGCATCCAATAAGTTCATTTGTGTCATTGGATGAACATTTAGGTCATTTTCGTCCTCCCTAGGCTTATTCTTGTCCAATTATGATTTTTAACCAATCTTGTGCATCCAATAGGTGTGTTTGTGTCATTGAATGAACATTTAGTTCATTTTCGTCCACCATAGGCTTATTCTTGTCCAATTAGGGTTTTAAGCAATCTTGTGCATCCAATAAGTTCATTTGTGTCATTGGATGAACATTTAGGTCATTTTCGTCCTCCCTAGGCTTATTCTTGTCCAATTAGGGTTTTTAAGCAATCTTGTGCATCCAATAAGTTCATTTGTGTCATTGGATGAACATTTAGGTCATTTTCGTCCTCCCTAGGCTTATTCCTGTCCAATTAGGGTTTCTAACCAATCTTATGCATCCAATAGGTGTGTTTGTGTCATTGGATGAACATTTAGGTCATTTTCGTCCTCCCTAGTCTTATTCTTGTCCAATTAGGGTTTTAAGCAATCTTGTGCATCCAATAAGTTCATTTGTGTCATTGGATTAAGATTTAAGTCATTTTCGTCCTCCCTAGGCATATTCTTGTTCAATTAGGGTTTTTCACCAATCTTGTGCATCCAATAGGTGTGTTTGTGTCATTGGATGAACATTTAGGTCATTTTCGTCCTCCCAAGGCTTATTCTTGTCCAATTAGGGTTTTAAGCAATCTTGTGCATCCAATAAGTTCATTTGTGTCATTGGATGAACATTTAGGTCATTTTCGTTCTCCCTAGGCTTATTCTTGTTCAATTAGGGTTTCTAACCTATCTTGTGCATCCAATAGGTGTGTTTGTGTCATTGGATGAACATTTAGGTCATTTTCGTCCTCCCTAGGCTTATTCTTGTCCAATTAGGGTTTTAAGCAATCTTGTGCATCCAATAAGTTCATTTGTGTCATTGCATGAACATTTAGGTCATTTTCGTCCTCCCAAGGCTTATTCTTGTCCAATTAGGGTTTTAAGCAATCTTGAGCATCTAATAAGTTCATTTGTGTCATTGGATTAAGATTTAAGTCATTTTCATCCTCCCTAGGCTTATTCTTGTTCAATTAGGGTTTCTAACCAATCTTGTGCCTCCAATAGGTGTGTTTGTGTCATTGGATGAACATTTGGGTCATTTTCGTCCTCCCTAGTCTTATTCTTGTCCAATTAGGGTTTTAAGCAATCTTGTGCATCCAATAAGTTCATTTGTGTCATTGCATGAACATTTAGGACATTTTTGTCCTCCCTAGGCTTATTTTCGTGCAATTAGGGTTTTTAACCAATCTTGTGCATCCAATAGGTGTGTTTGTGTCATAAAATGAACATTTAGGTCATTTTCGTCCTCCCTAGGCTTATTCTTGTCCAATTAGGGTTTTTAACCAATCTTGTGCATCCAATAAGTTCATTTGTGTCATTGGATGAACATTTAGGTCATTTTCGTCCTCCCTAGGCTTATTCTTGTACAATTAGGGTTTTTAACCAATCTTGTGCATCCAATAAGTTCATTTGTGTCATTGGATGAACATTTAGGTTATTTTCGTCCTCCCTAGGCTTATTCTTGTCCAATTAGGGTTTTTAACCAATCTTGTGCATCCAATAAGTTCATTTGTGTCATTGGATGAACATTTAGGTCATTTTCGTCCTCCCTAGGCTTATTCTTGTCCAATTAGGGTTTTTAACCAATCTTGTGCATCCAATAGGTGTGTTTGTGTCATTGGATGAACATTTAGGTCATTTTCGTTCTCCCTAGGCTTATTCTTGTCCAATTAGGGTTTTTAACCAATCTAGTGCATCCAATAAGTTCATTTGTGTCATTGGATAAACATTTAGGTCATTTTCGTCCACCCTAGGCTTATTCTTGTCCAATTAGGGTTTTTAACCAATCTTGTGCATCCAATAAGTTCATTTGTGTCATTGGATTAACATTTAGGTCATTTTCGTCCTCCCAAGGCTTATTCTTGTCCAATTAGGGTTTCTAACCAATCTTGTTCATCCAATAGGTGTGTTTGTGTCATTGGATGGACATTTAGGTCATTTTCGTCCTCCCTAGGCTTATTCTTGTCCAATTAGGGTTTTTAACCAATCTTGTGCATCCAATAAGTTCATTTGTGTCATTGGATGAACATTTAGGTCATTTTCGTCCTCCCTAGGCTTATTCTTGTCCAATTAGGGTTTTTAACCAATCTTGTGCATCCAATAGGTGTGTTTGTGTCATTGGATGAACATTTAGGTGAGTTTCGTCCTCCCTAGGCTTATTCTTGTCCAATTAGGGTTTCTAACCAATCTTGTGCATCCAATAGGTGTATTTGTGTCATTGGATGAACATTTAGGTCATTTTCGTCCTCCCTAGGCTTATTCTTGTCCAATTAGGGTTTTTAAGCAATCTTGTGCATCCAATAAGTTCATTTGTGTCATTGGATGAACATTTAGGTTATTTTCGTCCTCACTAGGCTTAGTTTTGTGCAATTAGGGTTTTTAGCCAATCTTGTGCATTCAATAGGTGTGTTTGTGTCATTAGATGAACATTTAGGTCATTTTCATCCTCCCTAGGCTTATTGTTGTCCAATTAGGGTTTTTAACCAATCTTGTGCATCCAATAGGTGTGTTTGTGTCATTGGATGAACATTTAGGTCATTTTCGTCCTCCCTAGTATTATTCTTGTCCAATTAGGGTTTTAAGCCAATCTTGTGCATCCAATAGGTGTGATTGTGTCATTTGATGAACATTTAGGTCATTTTCGTCCTCCCAAGGCTTATTCTTATCCAATTAGGGTTTTAAGCAATCTTGTGCATCCAATAAGTTCATTTGTGTCATTGGATTAAGATTTAGGTCATTTTCGTCCTACCTAGGCTTATTCTTGTCCAATTAGGGTTTCTAACCAATCTTGCGCATCCAATAGGTGTATTTGTGTCATTGGGTGAACATTTAGGTCATTTTTGTCCTCCCTAGGCTTATTCTTGTCCAGTTACGGTTTTTACGCAATCTTGTGCATCCAATAAGTTCATTTGTGTCATTGGATGAACATTTAGGTCATTTTCGTCCTCCCTAGGCTTATTCTTGTCCAATTAGGGTTTTTAACCAATCTTGTGCATCCAATAGGTGTGTTTGTGTCATTGGATGAACATTTAGGTCATTTTCGTCCTCCCTAGGCTTATTCTTGTCCAATTAGGATTTTTAACCAATCTTGTGCATCCAATAAGTTCATTTGTGTCATTGGATGAACATTTAGGTCATTTACGTCCTCCCTAGAATTATTCTTGTCCAATTAGGGTTTTAAGCCAATCTTGTGCATCCAATAGGTGTGTTTGTGTCATTTGATGAACATTTAGGTCATTTTCGTCCTCCCAAGGCTTATTCTTGTCCAATTAGGGTTTTTAAGCAATCTTGTGCATCCAATAAGTTCATTTGTGTCATTGGATGAACATTTAGGTCATTTTCGTCCTCCCTAGGCTTATTCTTGTCCAATTAGGGTTTTTAACCAATCTTGTGCATCCAATAGGTGTGTTTGTGTCATTGGATGAACATTTAGGTCATTTTCGTCCTCCCTAGTCTTATTCTTGTCCAATTAGGATTTTTAACCAATCTTGTGCGTCCAATAAGTTCATTTGTGTCATTGGATGAACATTTAGGTCATTTTCGTCCTCCCTAGAATTATTCTTGTCCAATTAGGGTTTTTAACCAATCTTGTGCAACCAAGAGGTTCATTTGTGTCATTGGATGAACATTTAGGTCATTTTCGTCCTCCCAAGGCTTATTCTTGTCCAATTAGGGTTTTTAAGCAATCTTGTGCATCCAATAAGTTCATTTGTGTCATTGGATGAACATTTAGGTCATTTTCGTCCTCCCTAGGCTTATTCTTGTCCAATTAGGGTTTTTAACCAATCTTGTGCATCCAATAGGAGTGTTTGTGTCATTGGATGAACATTTAGGTCAGTTTCGTCCTCCCTAGGCTTATTCTTGTCCAATTAGGGTTTCTAACCAATCTTGTGCATCCAATAGGTGTATTTGTGTCATTGGATGAACATTTAGGTCATTTTCGTCCTCCCTAGGCTTATTCTTGTCCAATTAGGGTTTTTAAGCAATCTTGTGCATCCAATAAGTTCATTTGTGTCATTGGATGAACATTTAGGTCATTTTCGTCCTCCCTAGGCTTATTCTTGTCCAATTAGGGTTTTTAACGAATCTTGTGCATCCAATAGGTGTGTTTGTGTCATTGGATGAACATTTAGGTCATTTTCGTCCTCCCTAGGCTTATTCTTGTCCAATTAGGATTTTTAACCAATCTTGTGCATCCAATAAGTTCATTTGTGTCATTGGATGAACATTTAGGTCATTTTCGTCCTCCCTAGAATTATTCTTGTCCAATTAGGGTTTCTAACCGATCTTGTGCATCCAATAAGTTCATTTGTGTCATTGGATGAACATTTAGGTCATTTTCGTCCTCCCTAGGCTTATTCTTGTCCAATTAGGGTTTTTAACCAATCTTGTGCATCCAATAGGTGTGTTTGTGTCATTGGATGAACATTTAGGTCATTTTCGTCCTACCTAGGCTTATTCTTGTCCAATTAGGGTTTTTAGCCAATCTTGTGCATCCAATAGGTGTGTTTGTGTCATTGGATGAACATTTAGGTCATTTTCGTCCTACCTATGCTCATTCTTGTCCAATTAGGGTTTCTAACCAATCTTGTGCATCCAAGAGGTGTATATGTGTCATTGGATGAACATTTAGGTCATTTTCGTCCTCCCTAGGGTTATTCTTGTCCAATTAGGGTTTTTAAGCAATCTTGTGCATCCAATAAGTTCATTTGTGTCATTGGATGAACATTTAGGTCATTTTCGTCCTCCCTAGGCTTATTCTTGTCCAATTAGGGTTTTTAACCAATCTTGTGCATCCAATAAGTTCATTTGTGTCATTGGATGAACATTTAGGTCATTTTCGTCCTCCCTAGAATTATTCTTGTCCAATTAGGGTTTCTAACCAATCTTGTGCATCCAATAAGTTCATTTGTGTCATTGGATGAACATTTAGGTCATTTTAGTCCTCCCTAGGCTTATTCTTGTCCAATTAGGGTTTTTAACCAATCTTGTGCATCCAATAGGTGTGTTTGTGTCATTGGATGAACATTTAGGTCATTTTCGTCCTCCCTAGTCTTAATCTTGTCCAATTAGGTTTTTAAGCCAATATTGTGCATCCAATAGGTGTGTTTGTGTCATTTGATGAACATTTAGGTCATTTTCGTCCTCCCAAGGCTTATTCTTATCCAATTAGGGTTTCTAACCAATCTTGTGCATCCAATAAGTTCATTTGTGTTATTGGATGAACATTTAGGTCATTTTCGTCCTCCCTAGGCTTATTCTTGTCCAATTAGGGTTTCTAACCAATCTTGTGCATCCAATAAGTTCATTTGTGTCATTGGATGAACATTTCGGTCATTTTCGTCCTCACTAGGCTTATTCTTGTCCAATTAGGGTTTTTAACCAATCTTGTGCATCCAATAGGTGTGTTTGTGTCATTGGATGAACATTTAGGTCATTTTCGTCCTACCTAGGCTTATTCTTGTCCAATTAGGGTTTTAAGCCAATCTTGTGCATCCAATAGGTGTGTTTGTGTCATTGGATGAACATTTAGGTCATTTTCATCCTACCTAGGCTTATTCTTGTCCAATTAGGGTTTCTAGCCAATCTTGTGCATCCAATAGGTGTATTTGTGTCATTGGATGAACATTTAGGTCATTTTCGTCCTCCCTAGGCTTAATCTTGTCCAATTAGGGTTTTTAAGCAATCTTGTGCATCCAATAAGTTCATTTTTGTCATTGGATGAACATTTAGGTCATTTTCGTCCTCCTTAGGCTTATTGTTGTCCAATTAGGGTTTTTAACCAATCTTGTGCATCCAATAGGTGTGTTTGTGTCATTGGATGAACATTTAGGTCATTTTCGTCCTCCCTAGGCTTATTCTTGTCCAATTAGGATTTTTAACCAATCTTGTGCATCCAATAAGTTCATTTGTGTCATTGGATGAACAGTTAGGTCATTTTCCTCCTCCCTAGAATTATTCTTGTCCAATTAGGGTTTCTAACCAATCTTGTGCATCCAATAAGTTCATTTGTGTCATTGGATGAACATTTAGGTCATTTTCGTCCTCCTTAGGCTTATTCTTGTCCAATTAGGGATTTTAACCAATCTTGTGCATCCAATAGGTGTGTTTGTGTCATTGGATGAACATTTAGGTCATTTTCGTCCTCTCTAGTCTTATTCTTGTCCAATTAGGGTTTTAAGCCAATCTTGTGCATCCAATAGGTGTGTTTGTGTCATTGGATAAACATTTAGGTCATTTTCGTCCTCCCAAGGCTTATTCTTATCCAATTAGGGTTTTAAGCAATCTTGTGCATCCAATAAGTTCATTTGTGTAATTGGATTAAGATTTAAGTCATTTTCATCCTCCCTAGGCTTACTCTTGTCCAATTAGGGTTTTTAACCAATCTTGTGCAGCCAATAAATTCATTTGTGTCATTGGATGAACATTTAGGTCATTTTCGTCCTCCCTAGGCTTATTCTTGTCCAATTAGGGTTTTTAAGCAATCTTGTGCATCCAATATGTTCATTTATGTCATTGGATGAACATTTAGGTCATTTTCGTCCTCCCTAGGCTTATTCTTGTCCAATTAGGGTTTTTAACCAATCTTGTGCATCCAATAGGTGTGTTTGTGTCATTGGATGAACATTTAGGTCATTTTCGTCCTCCCTAGGCTTATTCTTGTCCAATTAGGGTTTTTAAGCAATCTTGTGCATCCAATAAGTTCATTTGTGTCATTCGATGAACATTTAGGTCATTTTCGTCCTCCCTAGGCTTATTCTTGTCCAATTAGGGTTTTTATGCAATCTTGTGCATCCAATAAGTTCATTTGTGTCATTGGATGAACATTTAGGTCATTTTCGTCCTCCCTAGGCTTATTCTTGTTCAATTAGGGTTTCTAACCAATCTTGTGCATCCAATAGGTGTGTTTGTGTCATTGGATGAACATTTAGGTCATTTTCGTCCTCCCTAGTCTAATTCTTGTCCAATTAGGGTTTTAAGCAATCTTGTGCATCCAAAAAGTTCACTTGTGTCGTTGGATGAACATTTAGGTCATTTTCGTCCTCCCTAGGCTTATTCTTGTCCAATTAGGGTTTTTAAGCAATCTTGTGCATCCAATAAGTTCATTTGTGTCATTGGATGAACATTTAGGTCATTTTCGTCCTCCCTAGGCTTATTCTTGTCCAATTAGGGTTTTTAACCAATATTGTGCATCCAATAGGTGTATTTGTGTCATTGGATGAACATTTAGGTCATTTTCGTCCTCCCTAGGCTTATTCTTGTCCAATTAGAATTTTTAAGCAATCTTGTGCTTCCAATAAGTTCATTTGTGTCATTGGATGAACATTTAGGTCATTTTCGTCCTCCCTAGGCTTATTCTTGTCCAATTAGGGTTTTTAACCAATCTTGTGCATCCAATATGTTCATTTATGTCATTGGATGAACATTTAGGTCATTTTCGTCCTCCCTAGGCTTATTCTTGTCCAATTAGGGTTTTTAACCAATCTTGTGCATCCAATAAGTTCATTTGTGTCATTGGATGAACATTTAGGTCATTTTCGTCCTCCCTAGGCTTATTCTTGTCCAATTAGGGTTTTTAACCAATATTGTGCATCCAATAGGTGTATTTGTGTCATTGGAGGAACATTTAGGTCATTTTCGTCCTCCCTAGGCTTATTCTTGTCCAATTAGAATTTTTAAGCAATCTTGTGCTTCCAATAAGTTCATTTGTGTCATTGGATGAACATTTAGGTCATTTTCGTCCTCCCTAGAAATTTCTTGTCCAATTAGGGTTTTTAACCAATCTTGTGCATCCAATAGGTGTGTTTGTGTCATTGGATGAACATTTAGGTCATTTTCGTCCTCTCTAGTCTTATTCTTGTCCAATTAGGGTTTTAAGCCAATCTTGTGCATCCAATAGGTGTGTTTGTGTCATTGGATGAACATTTAGGTCATTTTCGTCCTCCCTAGGCTTATTCTTGTCCAATTAGGGTTTTTAAGCAATCTTGTGCATCCAATAAGTTCATTTGTGTCATTGGATTAACATTTTGGTCATTTTCGTCCTCCCTATGCTTATTCTTGTCCAATTAGGGTTTCTAACCAATCTTGTGCATCCAATAGGTGTGTTTGTGTCATTGGATGAACATTTAGGTCATTTTCGTCCTCCCTAGGCTTATTCTTGTCCAATTAGGGTTTCTATCCAATCTTGTGCATCCAATAGGTGTGTTTGTGTCATTGGATGAACATTTAGGTCATTTTCGTCCTCCCTAGGCTTATTCTTGTCCAATTAGGGTTTTTAAGCAATCTTGTGCATCCAATAAGTTCATTTGTGTCATTGGATGAACATTTAGGTCATTTTCGTCCTCCCTAGGCATATTCTTGTCCAATTAGGGTTTTTACCCAATCTTATGCATCCAATAGGTGTATTTGTGTCATTGGATGAACATTTAGGTCATTTTCGTCCTCCCTAGGCTTATTCTTGTCCAATTAGGGTTTTTAAGCAATCTTGTGCATCCAATAAGTTCATTTGTGTCATTGGATGAACATTTAGGTCATTTTCGTCCTCCCTAGGCTTATTCTTGTCCAATTAGGGTTTTTAATCAATCTTGTGCATCCAATAGGTGTATTTGTGTCATTGGATGAACATTTAGGTCATTTTCGTCCTCCCTAGGCTTATTCTTGTCCAATTAGGGTTTTTAAGCAATCTTGTGCATCCAATAAGTTCATTTTTGTCATTGGATGAACATTTAGGTCATTTTCGTCCACCCTATGCTTATTCATGTCCAATTAGGGTTTTTAACCAATCTTGTGCATCCAATAGGTGTGTTTGTGTCATTGGATGAACATTTAGGTCATTTTCGTCCTCCCTAGGCTTATTCTTGTCCAATTAGGGTTTTTAAGCAATCTTGTGCATCCAATAAGTTCATTTGTGTCATTGGATGAACATTTAGGTCATTTTCGTCCTCCCTAGACTTATTCTTGTCCAATTAGGGTTTCTAACCAATCTTGTGCATCCAATAAGTTCATTTGTGTCATTGGATGAACATTTAGGTCATTTTCGTCCTCCCTAGGCTTATTCTTGTCCAATTAGGATTTTTAACCAATCTTGTGCATCCAATAAGTTCATTTGTGTCATTGGATGAACATTTAGGTCATTTTCGTCCTCCCTAGAATTATTCTTGTCCAATTAGGGTTTCTAACCGATCTTGTGCATCCAATAAGTTCATTTGTGTCATTGGATGAACATTTAGGTCATTTTCGTCCTCCCTAGGCTTATTCTTGTCCAATTAGGGTTTTTAACCAATCTTGTGCATCCAATAGGTGTGTTTGTGTCATTGGATGAACATTTAGGTCATTTTCGTCCTACCTAGGCTTATTCTTGTCCAATTAAGGTTTCTAACCAATCTTGTGCATCCAATAGGAGTATTTGTGTCATTGGATGAACATTTAGGTTATTTTCGTCCTCCCTAGGCTTATTCTTGTCCAATTAGGTTTTTTAAGCAATCTTGTGCATCCAATAAGTTCATTTGTGTCATTGGATGAACATTTAGGTCATTTTCGTCCTCCCTGGGCTTATTCTTGTCCAATTAGGGTTTTTAACCAATCTTGTGAATCCAATAGGTGTGTTTGTGTCATTGGATGAACATTTAGGTCATTTTCGTCCTCCCTAGGCTTATTCTTGTCCAATTAGGATTTTTAACCAATCTTGTGCATCCAATAAGTTCATTTGTGTCATTGGATGAACACTTAGGTCATTTTCCTCCTCCCTAGAATTATTCTTGTCCAATTAGGGTTTCTGACCAATCTTGTGCATCCAATAAGTTCATTTGTGTCATTGGATGAACATTTAGGTCATTTTCGTCCTCCTTAGGCTTATTCTTGTCCAATTAGGGATTTTAACCAATCTTGTGCATCCAATAGGTGTGTTTGTGTCATTGGATGAACATTTAGGTCATTTTCGTCCTCTCTAGTCTTATTCTTGTCCAATTAGGGTTTTAAGCCAATCTTGTGCATCCAATAGGTGTGTTTGTGTCATTGGATAAACATTTAGGTCATTTTCGTCCTCCCAAGGCTTATTCTTATCCAATTAGGGTTTTAAGCAATCTTGTGCATCCAATAAGTTCATTTGTGTAATTGGATTAAGATTTAAGTCATTTTCATGCTCCCTAGGCTTACTCTTGTCCAATTAGGGTTTTTAACCAATCTTGTGCAGCCAATAAGTTCATTTGTGTCATTGGATGAACATTTAGGTCATTTTCGTCCTCCCTAGGCTTATTCTTGTCCAATTAGGGTTTTTAAGCAATCTTGTGCATCCAATATGTTCATTTATGTCATTGGATGAACATTTAGGTCATTTTCGTCCTCCCTAGGCTTATTCTTGTCCAATTAGGGTTTTTGACCAATCTTGTGCATCCAATAAGTTCATTTGTGTCATTAGATGAACATTTAGGTCATTTTCGTCCTCCCTAGGCTTATTCTTGTCCAATTAGGGTTTTTAACCAATCTTGTGCATCCAATAGGTGTATTTGTGTCATTGGATGAACATTTAGGTCATTTTCGTCCTCCCTAGGCTTATTCTTGTCCAATTAGGGTTTTTAACCAATCTTGTGCATCCAATAAGTTCATTTGTGTCATTGGATGAACATTTAGGTCATTTTCGTCCTCCCTAGGCTTATTCTTGTCCAATTAGGGTTTTTAACCAATCTTGTGCATCCAATAGGTGTGTTTGTGTCATTGGATGAACATTTAGGTCATTTTCGTCCTCCCTAGGCTTATTCTTGTCCAATTAGGGTTTCTAACCAATCTTGTGCATCCAATAGGTGTGTTTGTGTCATTAGATTAACATTTAGGTCATTTTCGTCCTCCCTAGGCTTATTCTTGTCCAATTAGGGTTTTTAACCAATCTTGTGCATCCAATAAGTTCATTTGTGTCATTGGATGAACATTTAGGTCATTTTCGTCCTCCCTAGGCATATTCTTGTCCAATTAGGGTTTTTAACCAATCTTGTGCATCCAATAGGTGTATTTATGTCATTGGATGAACATTTAGGTCATTTTCGTCCTCCCTAGGCTTATTCTTGTCCAATTAGGGTTTTTAACCAATCTTGTGCATCCAATAGGTGTATTTGTGTCATTGGATGAACATTTAGGTCATTTTCGTCCTCCCTAGGCTTATTCTTGTCCAATTAGGGTTTTTAACCAATCTTGTGCATCCAATAAGTTCATTTGTGTCATTGGATAAACATTTAGGTCATTTTCGTCCTCCCCAGGCTTATTCTTGTCCAATTAGGGTTTTTAACCAATCTTGTGCATCCAATAAGTTCATTTGTGTCATTGGATGAACATTTAGGTCATTTTCGTCCTCCCTAGGCTTATTCTTGTCCAATTAGGGTTTTTAACCAATCTTGTGCATCCAATAAGTTCATTTGTGTCATTAGATGAACATTTAGGTCATTTTCGTCCTCCCTAGGCTTATTCTTGTCCAATTAGGGTTTTTAACCAATCTTGTGCATCCAATAAGTTCATTTGTGTCATTGTATGAACATTTAGGCCATTTTCGTCCACCCAAGGCTTATTGTTGTCCAATTAGGGTTTTTAACCAATCTTGTGCATCCAATAAGTTCATTTGTGTCATTGGATAAACATTTAGGTCATTTTCGTCCTCCCTAGGCTTAATCTTGTCCAATTAGGGTTTTTAACCAATCTTGTGCATCCAATAAGTTCATTTGTGTCATTGGATGAACATTTAGGTCATTTTCGTCCTCCTTAGGCTAATTCTTGTCCAATTAGGGTTTTTAACCAATCTTGTGCATCAATAAGTTCATTTGTGTCATTGGATAAACATTTAGGTTATTTTCGTCGACCCTAGGCTTATTCTTGTCCAATTAGGGTTTTTAACCAATCTTGTGCATCCAATAAGTTCATTTGTGTCATTGGATGAACATTTAGGTCCTTTTCGTCCTCCCAAGGCTTATTCTTGTCCAATTAGGGTTTTTAACCAATCTTGTGCATCCAATAAGTTCATTTGTGTCATTGGATGAACATTTAGGTCATTTTCGTCCTCCCTAGGCTTATTCTTGTCCAATTAGGGTTTTTAAGCAATCTTGTGCATCCAATAAGTTCATTTGTGTCATTGGATGAACATTTAGGTCATTTTCGTCCTCCCTAGGCTTATTCTTGTCCAATTAGGGTTTTAAGCAATCTTGTTCATCCAATAAGTTCATTTGTGTCATTGGATGAACATTTAGGTCATTTTTCGTCCTCCCTAGGCTTATTCTTGTCCAATTAGGGTTTTTAACCAATCTTGTGCATCCAATAAGTTCATTTGTGTCATTGGATGAACATTTAGGTCATTTTCGTCCTCCCTAGTCTTATTCTTGTCCAATTAGGGTTTTTATGCAATCTTGTGCATCCAATAGGTGTGTTTGTGTCATTGGACGAACATTTAGGTCATTTTCGTCCTCCCTAGGCTTATTCTTGTCCAATTAGGGTTTTTAACCAATATTGTGCATCCAATAAGTTCATTTGTGTCATTAGACGAACATTTAGATCATTTTCGTCCTCCCTAGGCTTATTCTAGTCCAATTAGGGTTTTTAACCAATCATGTGTATCCAATAAGTTGATTTGTGTCATTGGATGAACATTTAGGTCATTTCCGTCCTCCCTAGGCTTATTCTTGTCCAATTAGGGTTTTTAACCAATCTTGTGCATCCAATAAGTTCATTTGTGTCATTGGATGAACATTTAGGTCATTTTCGTCCTCCCTAGGCATATTCTTGTCCAATTAGGGTTTTTAACCAATCATGTGCATCCAATAAAGTTCATTTGTGTCATTGGATGAACAATTAGGTCATTTTCGTCCACCCTAGGCTTATTCTTGTCCAATTAGGGTTTTTAACCAGTCTTGTGCATCCAATAAGTTCATTTGTGTCATTGGATGAACATTTAGGTCATTTTCGTCCTCCTTAGGCTTATTCTTGTCCAATTAGGGATTTTAACCAATCTTGTGCATCCAATAGGTGTGTTTGTGTCATTGGATGAACATTTAGGTCATTTTCGTCCTCTCTAGTCTTATTCTTGTCCAATTAGGGTTTTAAGCCAATCTTGTGCATCCAATAGGTGTGTTTGTGTCATTGGATAAACATTTAGGTCATTTTCGTCCTCCCAAGGCTTATTCTTATCCAATTAGGGTTTTAAGCAATCTTGTGCATCCAATAAGTTCATTTGTGTAATTGGATTAAGATTTAAGTCATTTTCATGCTCCCTAGGCTTACTCTTGTCCAATTAGGGTTTTTAACCAATCTTGTGAAGCCAATAAGTTCATTTGTGTCATTGGATGAACATTTAGGTCATTTTCGTCCTCCCTAGGCTTATTCTTGTCCAATTAGGGTTTTTAAGCAATCTTGTGCATCCAATATGTTCATTTATGTCATTGGATGAACATTTAGGTCATTTTCGTCCTCCCTAGGCTTATTCTTGTCCAATTAGGGTTTTTAACCAATCTTGTGCATCCAATAAGTTCATTTGTGTCATTAGATGAACATTTAGGTCATTTTCGTCCTCCCTAGGCTTATTCTTGTCCAATTAGGGTTTTTAACCAATCTTGTGCATCCAATAGGTGTGTTTGTGTCATTGGAGGAACATTTAGGTCATTTTCGTCCTCCCTAGACTTATTCTTGTCCAATTAGGGTTTTTATGCAATCTTGTGCATCCAATAGGTGTGTTTGTGTCATTGGAGGAACATTTAGGTCATTTTCGTCCTCCCTAGGCTTATTCTTGTCCAATTAGGGTTTTTAACCAATCTTGTGCTTCCAATAAGTTCATTTGTGTCATTGGATGAACATTTAGGTCATTTTCGTCCTCCCTAGGCTTATTCTTGTGTAATTAGGGTTTTTAACCAATCTTGTGCATCCAATAAGTTCATTTGTGTCATTAGATGAACATTTAGGTCATTTTCGTCCTCCCTAGGCTTATTCTTGTCCAATTAGGGTTTTTAACCAATCTTGTGCATCCAATAAGTTCATTTGTGTCATTGGATAAACATTTAGGTCATTTTCGTCCACCCTAGGGTTATTCCTGTCCAATTAGGGTTTTTAACCAATCTTGTGCATCCAATAAGTTCATTTGTGTCATTGGATGAACATTTAGGTCATTTTCGTCCTCCCAAGGCTTATTGTTGTCCAATTAGGGTTTTTAACCAATCTTGTGCATCCAATAAGTTCATTTGTGTCATTGGATGAACATTTAGGTCATTTTCGTCCTCCCTAGGCTTATTCTTGTCCAATTAGGGTTTTTAAGCAATCTTGTGCATCCAATAAGTTCATTTGTGTCATTGGATGAACATTTAGGTCATTTTCGTCCTCCCTAGGCTTAGTCTTCTTCAATTAGGGTTTCTAACCAATCTTGTGCATCCAATATGTGTGTTTGTGTCATTGGATGAATATTTAGGTCATTTTCGTCCTCCCTAGTCTTATTCTTGTCCAATTAGGGTATTTAAGCAATCTTGTGCATCCAATAAGTTCATTTGTGTCATTGGATGAACATTTACGTCATTTTTGTCCTCCCTAGGCTTATTCTTGTCCAATTAGGGTTTCTAACCAATCTTGTGCATCCAATAGGTGTGTTTGTGTCATTGGATGAACATTTAGGTCATTTTCGTCCTCCCTAGGCTTATTCTTGTCCAATTAGGGTTTTTAAGCAATCTTGTGCATCCAATAAGTTCATTTGTGTTATTGAATGAACATTTAGGTCATTTTCGTCCTCCCTAGGCTTATTCTTGTCCAATTAGGGTTTCCAACCAATCTTGTGCATCCAATAGGTGTATTTGTGTCATTGGATGAAAATTTAGGTTATTTTCGTCCTCCCTAGGCTTATTCTTGTCCAATTAGGGTTTTTAACCAATCTTGTGCATCCAATAGGTGTGTTTGTGTCATTGGATGAACATTTAGGTCATTTTCGTCCTCCCTAGGCTTACTCTTGTCCAATTAGGGTTTCTAACCAATCTTGTGCATCCAATAGGTGTATTTGTGTCATTGGATGAACATTTAGGTCATTTTCGTCCTCCCTAGGCTTATTCTTGTCCAATTAGGGTTTTTAACCAATCTTGTGCATCCAATAAGTTCATTTGTGTCATTGGATGAACATTTAGGTCATTTTCGTCCTCCCTAGGCTTATTCTTGTTCAATTAGGGTTTTTAAGCAATGTTGTGCATCCAATAGGAGTATTTGTGTCATTGGATGAACATTTAGGTCATTTTCGTCCTTCCTAGGCTTATTCTTGTCCAATTAAGGTTTTTAACCAATCTTGTGCATCCAATAATTTCATTTGTGTCATTGGATGAACATTTAGGTCTTTTTCGTCCTCCCTAGGCTTATTCTTGTCCAATTAGGGTTTCTAACCAATCTTGTGCATCCAATAGGTGTATTTGTGTCATTGGATGAACATTTAGGTCATTTTCGTCCTCCCTAGGCTTATTCTTGTCCAATTAGGGTTTTTAACCAATCTTGTGCATCCAATAAGTTCATTTGTGTCATTGGATAAACATTTAGGTCATTTTCGTCCACCCCAGGCTTATTCTTGTCCAATTAGGGTTTTTAACCAATCTTGTGCATCCAATAGGTGTATTTGTGTCATTGGATGAACATTTAGGTCATTTTCGTCCTCCCTAGGCTTATTCTTGTCCAATTAGGGTTTTTAACCAATCTTGTGCATCCAATAAGTTCATTTGTGTCATTGGATGAACAATTAGGTCATTTTTGTCCACCCTAAGCTTATTCTTGTCCAATTAGGGTTTTTAACCAATCTTATGCATCCAATAAGTTCATTTTTGTCATTGGATGAACATTTAGGTCATTTTCGTCCTCCCTAGGCTTATTCTTGTCCAATTAGGGTTTTTAACCAATCTTGTGCATCCAATAGGTGTGTTTGTGTCATTGGATGAACATTTAGGTCATTTTCGTCCTCCCTAGGCTTATTGTTGTCCAATTAGGGTTTCTAACGTATCTTGTGCATCCAATAGGTGTATTTGTGTCATTGGATGAACATTTAGGTCATTTTCGTCCTCCCTAGGCTTATTCTTGTCCAATTAGGGTTTTTAAGCAATCTTGTGCATCCAATAAGTTCATTTGTGTCATTGGATGAACATTTAGGTCATTTTCGTCCTCCCTAGGCTTATTCTTGTCCTATTAGGGTTTTTAACCAATCTTGTGCATCCAATAGGTGTATTTGTGTCATTGGATGAACATTTAGGTCATTTTCGTCCTCCCTAGGCTTATTCTTGTCCAATTAGGGTTTTTAAGCAATCTTGTGCATCCAATAAGTTCATTTGTGTCATTGGATGAACATTTAGGTCATTTTCGTCCTCCCTAGGCTTATTCTTGTCCAATTAGGGTTTTTAACCAATGTTGTGCATCCGATAAGTACATTTGTGTTATTGGATGAACATTTAGGTCATTTTCGTCCTCCCTAGGCTTATTCTTGTCCAATTAGGGTTTTTAAGCAATCTTGTGCATCCAATAAGTTCATTTGTGTCATTGGATGAACATTTAGGTCATTTTCGTCCTCCCTAGGCTTATTCTTGTCCAATTAGGGTTTCTAACCAATCTTTTGCATCCAATAGGTGTATTTATGTCATTGGATGAACATTTAGGTCATTTTCGTCCTCCCTAGGCTTATTCTTGTCCAATTAGGGTTTTTAAGCAATCTTGTGCATCCAATAAGTTCATTTGTGTCATTGGATGAACATTTAGGTCATTTTCGTCCTCCCTAGGCTTATTCTTGTCCAATTAGGGTTTTTAAGCAATCTTGTGCATCCAATAAGTTCATTTGTGTCATTGGATGAACATTTAGGTCATTTTCGTCCTCCCTAGGCTTATTCTTGTCCAATTAGGGTTTTTAACCAATATTGTGCATCCAATAGGTGTATTTGTGTCATTGGATGAACATTTAGGTCATTTTCGTCCTCCCTAGGCTTATTCTTGTCCAATTAGAATTTTTAAGCAATCTTGTGCTTCCAATAAGTTCATTTGTGTCATTGGATGAACATTTAGGTCATTTTCGTCCTCCCTAGGCTTATTCTTGTCCAATTAGGGTTTTTAACTAATCTTGTGCATCCAATAGGTGTGTTTGTGTCATTGGATGAACATTTAGGTCATTTTCGTCCTCTCTAGTCTTATTCTTGTCCAATTAGGGTTTTAAGCCAATCTTGTGCATCCAATAGGTGTGTTTGTGTCATTGGATGAACATTTAGGTCATTTTCGTCCTACCTAGGCTTATTCTTGTCCAATTAGGGTTTCTAACCAATCTTGTGCATCCAATAGGTGTGTTTGTGTCATTGGATGAAAATTATGTCATTTTCGTCCTCCCTAGTCTTATGCTTGTCCAATTAGGGTTTTAAGCCAATCTTGTGCATCCAATAGGTGTGTTTGTGTCTTTGGATGAACATTTAGGTCATTTTCGTCCTCCCTAGGCTTATTCTTGTCCAATTAGGGTTTTTAACCAATCTTGTGCATCCAATAGGTGTGTTTGTGTCATTGGATGAACATTTAGGTCATTTTCGTCCTCTCTAGTCTTATTCTTGTCCAATTAGGGTTTTAAGCCAATCTTGTGCATCCAATAGGTGTGTTTGTGTCATTGGATAAACATTTAGGTCATTTTCGTCCTCCCAAGGCTTATTCTTATCCAATTAGGGTTTTAAGCAATCTTGTGCATCCAATAAGTTCATTTGTGTAATTGGATTAAGATTTAAGTCATTTTCATCCTCCCTAGGCTTATTCTTGTCCAATTAGGGTTTTTAACCAATCTTGTGCATCCAATAAGTTCATTTGTGTCATTGGATGAACATTTAGGTCATTTTCGTCCTCCCTAGGCTTATTCTTGTCCAATTAGGGTTTTTAACTATTCTTGTGCATCCAATAAGTTCATTTGTGTCATTGGATGAACATTTAGGTCATTTTCTTCCTCCCTAGGCTTATTCTTGTCCAATTAAGGTTTTTAATCAATCTTGTGCATCCAATAAGTTCATTTGTGTCATTGGATGCACATTTAGGTCATTTTCGTCCTCCCTAGGCTTATTCTTGTCCAATTAGGGTTTTTAACCAATCTTGTGCATCCAATAAGTTCATTTGTGTCATTAGATGAACATTTAGGTCATTTTCGTCCTCCCTAGGCTTATTCTTGTCCAATTAGGGTTTTTAACCAATCTTGTGCATCCAATAAGTTCATTTGTGTCATTGGATGAACATTTAGGTCATTTTCGTCCTCCCTAGGCTTATTCTTGTCCAATTAGGATTTTTAACCAATCTTGTGCATCCAATAGGTGTGTTTGTGTCATTGGATGAACATTTAGGTCATTTTCGTCCTACCTAGGCATATTCTTGTCCAATTAAGGTTTCTAACCAATCTTGTGCATCCAATAGGAGTATTTGTGTCATTGGATGAACATTTAGGTCATTTTCGTCCTCCCTAGGCTTATTCTTGTCCAATTAGGTTTTTTAAGCAATCTTGTGCATCCAATAAGTTCATTTGTGTCATTGGATGAACATTTAGGTCATTTTCGTCCTCCCTGGGCTTATTCTTGTCCAATTAGGGTTTTAACCAATCTTGTGAATCCAATAGGTGTGTTTGTGTCATTGGATGAACATTTAGGTCATTTTCGTCCTCTCTAGTCTTATTCTTGTCCAATTAGGGTTTTAAGCCAATCTTGTGCATCCAATAGGTGTGTTTGTGTCATTGGATGAACATTTAGGTCATTTTCGTCCTACCTAGGCTTATTCTTGTCCAATTAGGGTTTCTAACCAATCTTGTGCATCCAATAGGTGTATTTGTGTCATTGGATGAACATTTAGGTCATTTTCGTCCTCCATAGGCTTATTCTTGTCCAATTAGGGTTTTTAAGCAATCTTGTGGATCCAATAAGTTCATTTGTGTCATTGGTTGAACATTTAGGTCATTTTCGTCCTCCCTAGGCTTATTCTTGTCCAATTAGGGTTTTTAACCAATCTTGTGCATCCAATAGGTGTGTTTGAGTCATTGGATGAACATTTAGGTCATTTTCGTCCTCCCTAGGCTTATTCTTGTCCAATTAGGGTTTTTAAGCAATCTTGTGCATCCAATAAGTTCATTTGTGTCATTGGATGAACATTTAGGTCATTTTCGTCCTCCCTAGGCTTATTCTTGTCCAATTAGGGTTTTTAACCAATCTTGTGCATCCAATCAGTTCATTTGTGTCATTGGATGAACATTTAGGTCATTTTCGTCCTCCCTAGGCTTATTCTTGTCCAATTAGGGTTTTTAACCAATCTTGTGCATCCAATAGGTGTATTTGTGTCATTGGATGAACATTTAGGTCATTTTCGTCCTCCCTAGGCTTATTCTTGTCCAATTAGGGTTTTTAACCAATCTTGTGCATCCAATAAGTTCATTTGTGTCATTGGATAAATATTTAGGTCATTTTCGTCCACCCTAGGCTTATTCTTGTCCAATTAGTGTTTTTAACCAATCTTGTGCATCCAATAAGTTCATTTGTGTCATTGGATAAACATTTAGGTCATTTTCGTCCACCCTAGGCTTATTCTTGTCCAATTAGGGTTTTTAACCAATCTTGTGCATCCAATAAGTTCATTTGTGTCATTAGATGAACATTTAGGTCATTTTCGTCCTCCCTAGGCTTATTCTTGTCCAATTAGGGTTTTTAACCAATCTTGTGCATCTAATAGGTGTGTTTGTGTCATTGGATGAACATTTAAGTCATTTTCGTCCTCCCTAGGCTTATTCTTGTCCAATTAGGGTTTTTAACCAATCTTGTGCATCCAATAAGTTCATTTGTGTCATTGGATAAACATTTAGGTCATTTTCGTCCACCCTAGGCTTATTCTTGTCTAATTAGGGTTTTTAACGAATCTTGTGCATCCAATAAGTTCATTTGTGTCATTGGATGAACATTTAGGTCATTTTCGTCCTCCCAAGGCTTATTCTTGTCCAATTAGGGTTTTTAACCAATCTTGTGCATCCAATAAGTTCATTTGTGTCATTGGATGAACATTTAGGTCATTATCGTCCTCCCTAGGCTTATTCTTGTCCAATTAATGTTTTTAACCAATCTTGTGCATCCAATAAGTTCATTTGTGTCATTGGATGAACATTTAGGTCATTTTCGTCCTCCCTAGGCTTATTCTTGTCCAATTAGGGTTTTTAACCAATCTTGTGCATCCAATAGGTGTGTTTGTGTCATTGGATAAACATTTAGGTCATTTTCGTCCTCTCTAGTCTTATTCTTGTCCAATTAGGGTTTTAAGCCAATCTTGTGCATCCAATAGGTGTGTTTGTGTCATTTGATGAACATTTAGGTCATTTTCGTCCTCCCAAGGCTTATTCTTATCCAATTAGGGTTTTAAGCAATCTTGTGCATCCAATAAGTTCATTTGTGTCATTGGATTAAGATTTAAGTCATTTTCGTCCTCCCTAGGCTTATTCTTGTCCAATTAGGGTTTCTAACCAATCTTGTGCATCCAATAGGTGTATTTGTATCATTGGATGAAAATTTAGGTCATTTTCGTCCTCCCTAGGCTTATTCTTGTCTATTTATGGTTTTTAAGCAATCTTGTGCATCCAATAAGTTCATTTGTGTCATTGGATGAACATTTAGGTCATTTTTGTCCTCCCTAGACTTATTCTTGTCCAATTATGGTTTTTAACCAATCTTGTGCATCCAATAGGTGTGTTTGTGTCATTGGATGAACATTTAGGTCATTTTCGTCCTCCCTAGGCTTATTCTTGTCCAATTAGGGTGTCTAACCAATCTTGTGCATCCAATAGGTGTATTTGTGTCATTGGTTGAACATTTAGGTCATTTTCGTCCTCCCTAGGCTTATTCTTGTCCAATTAGGGTTTTTAAGCAATCTTGTGCATCCAATAGGTGTGTTTGTGTCATTAGATGAACATTTAGGTCATTTTCATCCTCCCTAGGCTTATTGTTGTCCAATTAGGGTTATTAACCAATCTTGTGCATCCAATAGGTGTGTTTGTGTCATTGGATGAACATTTAGGTCATTTTCGTCCTCCCTAGGCTTATTCTTGTCCAATTAGGGTTTTTAACCAATCTTGTGCATCCAATAGGTGTATTTGTGTCATTGGATGAACATTTAGGTCATTTTCGCCCTCCCTAGGCTTATTCTTGTCCAATTAGGGTTTTTAAGCAATGTTGTGCATCCAATAAGTTCATTTGTGTCATTGGATGAACATTTAGGTCATTTTCGTCCTCCCTAGGCTTATTCTTGTCCAAATAAAGTTTTTAACCAATCTTGTGCATCCAATAAGTTCATTTGTGTCATTCGATGAACATTTAGGTCATTTTCGTCCTCCCTAGGCTTATTCTTGTCCAATTAGGGTTTTTAACCAATCTTGTGCATCCAATAGGTGTATTTGTGTCATTGGATGAACATTTAGGTCATTTTCGTCCTCCCTAGGCTTATTCGTGTCCAATTAGGGTTTTTAACCAATCTTGTGCATCCAATAGGTGTATTTGTGTCATTGGATGAACATTTAGGTCATTTTCGTCCTCCCTAGGCTTATTCTTGTCCAATTAGGGTTTTTAACCAATCTTGTGCATCCAATAAGTTCATTTGTGTCATTGGATGAACATTTAGGTCATTTTCGTTCTCCCTAGGCTTATTCTTGTCCAGTTAAGGTTTTTAACCAATCTTGTGCATCCAATAAGTTCATTTGTGTCATTGGATGAACATTTAGGTCATTTTCGTTCTCCCTAGGCTTATTCTTGTCCAATTAAGGTTTTTAACCAATCTTGTGCATCCAATAAGTTCATTTGTGTCATTGGATGAACATTTAGGTCATTTTCGTCCTCCCTAGGCTTATTCTTGTCCAATTAAAGTTTTTAACCAATCTTGTGCATCCAATAAGTTCATTTGTGTCATTGGATGAACATGTAGGTCATTTTCGTCCTCCCTAGGCTTATTCTTGTCCAATTAGGGTTTTTAACCAATCTTGTGCATCCAATAGGTGTGTTTGTGTCATTGGATGAACATTTAGATCATTTTCGTCATCCCTAGGCTTATTCTTGTCCAATTAGGGTTTTTAACCAATCTTGTGCATCCAATAAGTTCATTTGTGTCATTGGATGAACATTTAGGTCATTTTCGTCCTCCCTAGGCTTATTCTTGTCCAATTAGGGTTTTTAACCAATCTTGTGCATCCAATAAGTTCATTTGTGTCATTGGATGAACATTTAGGTCATTTTCGTCCTCCCTAGGCTTATTCTTGTCCAATTAGGGTTTCTAACCAATCCTGTGCATCCAATAGGTGTGTTTGTGTCATTGGATAAACATTTATGTCATTTTCGTCCTCCCAAGGCTTATTCTTGTCCAATTAGGGTTTTTAACCAATCTTGTGCATCCAATAAGTTCATTTGTGTCATTGGATGAACATTTAGGTCATTTTCGTCCTCCCTAGGCTTATTCTTGTCCAATTAGGGTTTTAAGCAATCTTGTTCATCCAATAAGTTCATTTGTGTCATTGGATGAACATTTAGGTCATTTTTCGTCCTCCCTAGGCTTATTCTTGTCCAATTAGGGTTTTTAACCAATCTTGTGCATCCAATAAGTTCATTTGTGTCATTGGATGAACATTTAGGTCATTTTCGTCCTCCCTAGGCTTATTCTTGTCCAATTAGGGTTTCTAACCAATCTTGTGCATCCAATAGGTGTGTTTGTGTCATTGGATGAACATTTAGGTCATTTTCGTCCTCCCTAGGCTTATTTTTGTCCAATTATGATTTTTAACCAATCTTGTGCATCCAATAGGTGTGTTTGTGTCATTGGATGAACATTTAGTTCATTTTCGTCCACCATAAGCTTATTCTTGTCCAATTAGGGTTTTTAACCAATCTTGTGCATCCAATAAGTTCATTTGTGTCATTGGATGAACATTTAGGTCATTTTCGTCCTCCCTAGGCTTATTCTTGTCCAATTATGATTTTTAACCAATCTTGTGCATCCAATAGGTGTGTTTGTGTCATTGAATGAACATTTAGTTCATTTTCGTCCACCATAGGCTTATTCTTGTCCAATTAGGGTTTTAAGCAATCTTGTGCATCCAATAAGTTCATTTGTGTCATTGGATGAACATTTAGGTCATTTTCGTCCTCCCTAGGCTTATTCTTGTCCAATTAGGGTTTTTAAGCAATCTTGTGCATCCAATAAGTTCATTTGTGTCATTGGATGAACATTTAGGTCATTTTCGTCCTCCCTAGGCTTATTCCTGTCCAATTAGGGTTTCTAACCAATCTTATGCATCCAATAGGTGTGTTTGTGTCATTGGATGAACATTTAGGTCATTTTCGTCCTCCCTAGTCTTATTCTTGTCCAATTAGGGTTTTAAGCAATCTTGTGCATCCAATAAGTTCATTTGTGTCATTGGATTAAGATTTAAGTCATTTTCGTCCTCCCTAGGCATATTCTTGTTCAATTAGGGTTTTTCACCAATCTTGTGCATCCAATAGGTGTGTTTGTGTCATTGGATGAACATTTAGGTCATTTTCGTCCTCCCAAGGCTTATTCTTGTCCAATTAGGGTTTTAAGCAATCTTGTGCATCCAATAAGTTCATTTGTGTCATTGGATGAACATTTAGGTCATTTTCGTTCTCCCTAGGCTTATTCTTGTTCAATTAGGGTTTCTAACCTATCTTGTGCATCCAATAGGTGTGTTTGTGTCATTGGATGAACATTTAGGTCATTTTCGTCCTCCCTAGGCTTATTCTGGTCCAATTAGGGTTTTTAAGCAATCTTGTGCATCCAATAAGTTCATTTGTGTCATTGGATGAACATTTAGGTCATTTTCGTCCTCCCTAGGCTTATTCTTGTCCAATTAGGGTTTTTAACCAATCTTGTGCATCCAATAAGTTCATTTGTGTCATTGGATGAACATTTAGGTCATTTTCGTCCTCCCTAGGCTTATTCTTGTCCAATTAGGATTTTTTACAAATCTTGTGCATCCAATAAGTTCATTTGTGTCATTGGATGAACATTAAGGTCATTTTTGTCCTCCCTAGGCTTATTCTTGTCCAATTAGGGTTTTTAACCAATCTTGTGCTTCCAATAGGTGTATTTGTGTCATTGGATGAACATTTAGGTCATTTTCGTCCTCCCTAGGCTTATTCTTGTCCAATTAGGGTTTTTAAGCAATCTTGTGCATCCAATAAGTTCATTTGTGTCATTGGATGAACATTTAGGTCATTTTCGTCCTCCCTAGGCTTATTCTTGTCCAATTAGGGATTTTAACCAATCTTGTGCTTCCAATAGGTGTGTTTGTGTCATTGGATGAACATTTAGGTCATTTTCGTCCTCCCTAGGCTTATTCTTGTCCAATTTGGGTTTTTAACCAATCTTGTGCATCCAATAGGTGTGTTTGTGTCATTGGATGAACATTTAGGTCATTTTCGTCCTCCCTAGGCTTATTCTTGTCCAATTAGGGTTTTTAAGCAATCTTGTGCATCCAATAAGTTCATTTGTGTCATTGGATTAACATTTAAGTCATTTTCATCCTCCCTAGGCTTATTCTTGTCCAATTAGGGTTTCTAACCAATCTTGTGCATCCAATAGGTCTATTTGTGTCATTGGATGAACATTTAGGTCATTTTCGTCCTCCCTAGGCTTATTCTTGTCCAATTAGGGTTTTTAAGCAATCTTGTGCATCCAATAAGTTCATTTGTGTCATTGGATGAACATTTAGGTCATTTTCGTCCTCCCTAGGCTTATTCTTGTCCTATTAGGGTTTTTAACCAATCTTGTGCATCCAATAGGTGTATTTGTGTCATTGGATGAACATTTAGGTCATTTTCGTCCTCCCTAGGCTTATTCTTGTCCAATTAGGGTTTTTAAGCAATCTTGTGCATCCAATAAGTTCATTTGTGTCATTGGATGAACATTTAGGTCATTTTCGTCCCCCCTAGGCTTATTCTTGTCCAATTAGGGTTTCTAACCAATCTTGTGCATCCAATAAGTTCATTTGTGTCATTGGATGAACATTTAGGTCATTTTCGTCCTCCCTAGGCTTATTCTTGTCCAATTAGGGTTTATAACCAATCTTGTGCATCCAATAAGTTCATTTGTGTCATTGGATGAACATTTAGGTCATTTTCGTCCTCCCTAGGCTTATTCTTGTCCAATTAGGATTTTTAACCAATCTTGTGCATCCAATAGGTGTGTTTGTGTCATTGGATGAACATTTAGGTCATTTTCGTCCTACCTAGGCTTATTCTTGTCCAATTAGGGTTTCTAACCAATCTTGTGCATCCAATAGGTGTGTTTGTGTCATTGGATGAAAATTATGTCATTTTCGTCCTCCCTAGTCTTATTCTTGTCCAATTAGGGTTTTAAGCCAATCTTGTGCATCCAATAGGTGTGTTTGTGTCTTTGGACGAACATTTAGGTCATTTTCGTCCTCCCTAGGCTTATTCTTGTCCAATTAGGGTTTTTAAGCAATCTTGTGCATCCAATAAGTTCATTTGTGTCATTGGATGAACATTTAGGTCATTTTCGTCCTCCCTAGGCTTATTCTTGTCCAATTAGGGTTTTTAACCAATATTGTGCATCCAATAGGTGTATTTGTGTCATTGGATGAACATTTAGGTCATTTTCGTCCTCCCTAGGCTTATTCTTGTCCAATTAGAATTTTTAAGCAATCTTGTGCTTCCAATAAGTTCATTTGTGTCATTGGATGAACATTTAGGTCATTTTCGTCCTCCCTAGGCTTATTCTTGTCCAATTAGGGTTTTTAACTAATCTTGTGCATCCAATAGGTGTGTTTGTGTCATTGGATGAACATTTAGGTCATTTTCGTCCTCTCTAGTCTTATTCTTGTCCAATTAGGGTTTTAAGCCAATCTTGTGCATCCAATAGGTGTGTTTGTGTCATTGGATGAACATTTAGGTCATTTTCGTCCTACCTAGGCTTATTCTTGTCCAATTAGGGTTTCTAACCAATCTTGTGCATCCAATAGGTGTGTTTGTGTCATTGGATGAAAATTATGTCATTTTCGTCCTCCCTAGTCTTATGCTTGTCCAATTAGGGTTTTAAGCCAATCTTGTGCATCCAATAGGTGTGTTTGTGTCTTTGGATGAACATTTAGGTCATTTTCGTCCTCCCTAGGCTTATTCTTGTCCAATTAGGGTTTTTAACCAATCTTGTGCATCCAATAGGTGTGTTTGTGTCATTGGATGAACATTTAGGTCATTTTCGTCCTCTCTAGTCTTATTCTTGTCCAATTAGGGTTTTAAGCCAATCTTGTGCATCCAATAGGTGTGTTTGTGTCATTGGATAAACATTTAGGTCATTTTCGTCCTCCCAAGGCTTATTCTTATCCAATTAGGGTTTTAAGCAATCTTGTGCATCCAATAAGTTCATTTGTGTAATTGGATTAAGATTTAAGTCATTTTCATCCTCCCTAGGCTTATTCTTGTCCAATTAGGGTTTTTAACCAATCTTGTGCAGCCAATAAGTTCATTTGTGTCATTGGATGAACATTTAGGTCATTTTCGTCCTCCCTAGGCTTATTCTTGTCCAATTAGGGTTTTTAAGCAATCTTGTGCATCCAATATGTTCATTTATGTCATTGGATGAACATTTAGGTCATTTTCGTCCTCCCTAGGCTTATTCTTGTCCAATTAGGGTTTTTAAGCAATCTTGTGCATCCAATAAGTTCATTTGTGTCATTGGATGAACATTTAGGTCATTTTCATCCTCCCAAGGCTTATTCTTGTCCAATTAGGGTTTTTAACCAATCTTGTGCATCCAATAAGTTCATTTGTGTCATTGGATGAACATTTAGGTCATTTTCGTCGTCCCTTGGCTTATTTTTGTCCAATTAGGGTTTTTAACCAATCTTGTGCATCCAATAGGTGTGTTTGTGTCATTGGATGAACATTTAGGTCATTTTCGTCCTCCCTAGGCTTATTCTTGTCCAATTAGGATTTTTAACCAATCTTGTGCATCCAATAAGTTCATTTGTGTCATTGGATGAACATTTAGGTCATTTTCGTCCTCCCTAGAATTATTCTTGTCCAATTAGGGTTTCTAACCAATCTTGTGCATCCAATAAGTTCATTTGTGTCATTGGATGAACATTTAGGTCATTTTCGTCCTCCCTAGGCTTATTCTTGTCCAGTTAGGGTTTTTAACCAATCTTGTTCATCCAATAGGTGTGTTTGTGTCATTGGATGAACATTTAGGTCATTTTCATCCTCCCTAGGCTTATTCTTGTCAAGTTAGGGTTTTTAACCAATCTTGTGCAGTCAATAAGTTCATTTGTGTCATTGGATGAACATTTAGGTCATTTTTGTCCTCCCTAGGCTTATTCTTGTCCAATTAGGGTTTTTAAGCAATCTTGTGCATCCAATATGTTCATTTATGTCATTGGATGAACATTTAGGTCATTTTCGTCCTCCCTAGGCTTATTCTTGTCCAATTAGGGTTTTTAACCAATCTTGTGCATCCAATAAGTTCATTTGTGTCATTGGATGAACATTTAGGTCATTTTCGTCCTCCCTAGGCTTATTCTTGTCCAATTAGGGTTTTTAACCAATCTTGTGCATCCAATAAATTCATTTGTGTCATTGGATGAACATTTAGGTCATTTTCGTCCTCCCTAGTCTTATTCTTGTCCAATTAGGGTTTTAAGCAATCTTGTGCATCCAATATGTGTGTTTGTGTCATTGGACGAACATTTAGGTCATTTTCGTGCTCCCTATGCTTATTCTTGTCCAATTAGGGTTTTTAACCAATCTTGTGCATCCAATAAGTTCATTTGTGTCATTCGATGAACATTTAGTTCATTGTCGTCCTCCCTAGTCTTATTCTTGTCCAATTAGGGTTTTTATGCAATCTTGTGCATCCAATATGTGTGTTTGTGTCATTGGATGAACATTCAGGTCATTTTCGTCCTCCATATGCTTATTCTTGTCCAATTAGGGTTTTTAACAAATCTTGTGGATCCAATAAGTTCATTTGTGTCATTGGATGAACATTTAGGTCATTTTCGTCCTCCCTACTCTTATTCTTGTCTAATTAGGGTTTTTATGCAATCTTGTGCATCCAATAGGTGTGTTTGTGTCATTGGAGGAACATTTAGGTCATTTTCATCCTCCCTAGTCTTATTCTTGTCCAATTAGGGATTTTATGCAATCTTGTGCATCCAATAGGTGTGTTTGTGTCACTGGACGAACATTTAGGTCATTTTCGTCCTCCCTAGGCTTATTCTTGTCCAATTAGGGTTTTTAACCAATCTTGTGCATCCAATAAGTTCATTTGTGTCATAGGAGGCACATTTAGGTCATTTTCGTCCTCCCTAGGCTTATTCTTGTCCAATTAGGGTTTTTAACCAATCTTGTGCATCCAATAAGTTCATTTGTGTCATTGGATGAACATTTAGGTCATTTTCGTCCTCCCTAGGCTTATTCTTGTCCAATTAGGGTTTTTAACCAATCTTGTGCATCCAATAAGTTCATTTGTGTCATTGGATGAACATTTAGGTCATTTTCGTCCTCCCTAGGCTTATTCTTGTCCAATTAGGGTTTTTAAGCAATCTTGTGCATCCAATAAGTTCATTTGTGTCATTGGATGAACATTTAGGTCATTTTCGTCCTCCCTAGGCTTATTTTGGTGCAATTAGGGTTTTTAACCAATCTTGTGCATCCAATAGGTGTGTTTGTGACATTAGATGAACATTTAGGTCATTTTCATCCTCCCTAGGCTTATTGTTGTCCAATTAGGGTTTTTAACCAATCTTGTGCATCCAATAGGTGTGTTTGTGTCATTAGATGAACATTTAGGTCATTTTCATCCTCCCTAGGCTTATTGTTGTCCAATTAGGGTTTTTAACCAATCTTGTGCATCCAATAGGTGTGTTTGTGTCATTAAATGAACATTTAGGTCATTTTCATCCTCCCTAGGCTTATTGTTGTCCAATTATGGTTTTTAACCAATCTTGTGCATCCAATAGTTGTGTTTGTGTCATTGGATGAACATTTAGGTCATTTTCGTCCTCCCTAGTCTTATTCTTGTCCAATTAGGGTTTTAAGCCAATCTTGTGCATCCAATAGGTGTGTTTGTGTCATTTGATGAACATTTAGGTCATTTTCGTCCTCCCATGGCTTATTCTTATCCAATTAGGGTTTTAAGCAATCTTGTGCATCCAATAAGTTCATTTGTGTCATTGGATTAAGATTTAGGTCATTTTCGTCCTACCTAGGCTTATTCTTGTCCAATTAGGGTTTTTGACCAATCTTGTGCATCCAATAAGTTCATTTGTGTCATTAGATGAACATTTAGGTCATTTTCGTCCTCCCTAGGCTTATTCTTGTCCAATTAGGGTTTTTAACCAATCTTGTGCATCCAATAGGTGTATTTGTGTCATTGGATGAACATTTAGGTCATTTTCGTCCTCCCTAGGCTTATTCTTGTCCAATTAGGGTTTTTAACCAATCTTGTGCATCCAATAAGTTCATTTGTGTCATTGGATGAACATTTAGGTCATTTTCGTCCTCCCTAGGCTTATTCTTGTCCAATTAAGGTTTTTAACCAATATTGTGCATCCAATAGGTGTATTTGTGTCATTGGATGAACATTTAGGTCATTTTCGTCCTCCCTAGGCTTATTCTTGTCCAATTAGAATTTTTAAGCAATCTTGTGCTTCCAATAAGTTCATTTGTGTCATTGGATGAACATTTAGGTCATTTTCGTCCTCCCTAGGCTTATTCTTGTCCAATTAGGGTTTTTAACCAATCTTGTGCATCCAATAGGTGTGTTTGTGTCATTGGATGAACATTTAGGTCATTTTCGTCCTCCCTAGTCTTATTCTTGTCCAATTAGGATTTTTAACCAATCTTGTGCATCCAATAAGTTCATTTGTGTCATTGGATGAACATTTAGGTCATTTTCGTCCTCTCTAGTCTTATTCTTGTCCAATTAGGGTTTTAAGCCAATCTTGTGCATCCAATAGGTGTGTTTGTGTCATTGGATGAACATTTAGGACATTTTCGTCCTACCTAGGCTTATTCTTGTCCAATTAGGGTTTCTAACCAATCTTGTGCATCAAATAGGTGTATTTGTGTCATTGGATGAACATTTAGGTCATTTTCGTCCTCGTTAGGCTTATTCTTGTCCAATTAGGGTTTTTAAGCAATCTTGTGCATCCAATAAGTTCATTTGTGTCATTGGATGAACATTTAGGTCATTTTCGTCCTCCCTAGGCTTATTCTTGTCCAATTAGGGTTTTTAACCAATCTTGTGCATCCAATAGGTGTGTTTGTGTCATTGGATGAACATTTAGGTCATTTTCGTCCTCCCTAGGCTTATTCTTGTCCAATTAGGATTTTTAACCAATCTTGTGCATCCAATAAGTTCATTTGTGTCATTGGATGAACATTTAGGTCATTTTCGTCCTCCCTAGAATTATTCTTGTCCAATTAGGGTTTCTAACCAATCTTGTGCATCCAATAAGTTCATTTGTGTCATTAGATGAACATTTAGGTCATTTTAGTCCTCCCTAGGCTTATTCTTGTCCAATTAGGGTTTTTAACCAATCTTGTGCATCCAATAGGTGTGTTTGTGTCATTGGATGAACATTTAGGTCATTTTTGTCCTCTCTAGTCTTAATCTTGTCCAATTAGGTTTTTAAGCCAATCTTGTGCATCCAATAGGTGTGTTTGTGTCATTTGATGAACATTTAGGTCATTTTCGTCCTCCCAAGGCTTATTCTTATCCAATTAGGGTTTCTAACCAATCTTGTGCATCCAATAAGTTCATTTGTGTTATTGGATGAACATTTAGGTCATTTTTGTCCTCCCTAGGCTTATTCTTGTCCAATTAGGGTTTCTAACCAATCTTGTGCATCCAATAAGTTCATTTGTGTCATTGGATGAACATTTCGGTCATTTTCGTCCTCCCTAGGCTTATTCTTGTCCAATTAGGGTTTTTAACCAATCTTGTGCATCCAATAGGTG
>JBBPBR010000650.1:86126-117269 GCA_037974775.1 Cicer pinnatifidum | reverse complement strand
AATTAGGGTTTTTAACCAATCTTGTGAATCCAATAGGTGTGTTTGTGTCATTGGATGAACATTTAGGTCATTTTCGTCCTCCCTAGGCTTATTCTTGTCCAATTAGGATTTTTAACCAATCTTGTGCATCCAATAAGTTCATTTGTGTCATTGGATGAACATTTAGGTCATTTTCGTCCTCCCTAAAATTATTCTTGTCCAATTAGGGTTTCTAACAAATCTTGTGCATCCAATAAGTTCATTTGTGTCATTGGATGAACATTTAGGTCATTTTCGTCCTCCCTAGGCTTATTCTTGTCCAATTAGGGTTTTTAACCAATCTTGTGCATCCAATAGGTGTGTTTGTGTCATTGGATAAACATTTAGGTCATTTTCGTCCTCTCTAGTCTTATTCTTGTCCAATTAGGGTTTTAAGCCTATCTTGTGCATCCAATAGGTGTGTTTGTGTCATTTGATGAACATTTAGGTCATTTTCGTCCTCCCAAGGCTTATTCTTATCCAATTAGGGTTTTAAGCAATCTTGTGCATCCAATAAGTTCATTTGTGTCATTGGATTAAGATTTAAGTCATTTTCGTTCTCCCTAGGCTTATTCTTGTCGAGTTAGGGTTTTTAACCAATCTTGTGCATCCAATAGGTGTGTTTGTGTCATTGGATGAACATTTAGGTCATTTTCGTCCTCCCTAGGCTTATTCTTGTCCAATTAGGGTTTTTAAGCAATCTTGTGCATCCAATAATTTCATTTGTGTCAATGGATGAACATTTAGTTCATTTTCGTTCACCCTAGGCTTATTCTTGTCCAATTAGGGTTTTTAACCAATCTTGTGCATCCAATAGGTGTGTTTGTGTCATTGGATGAACATTTAGGTCATTTTCGTCCTCCCTAGGCTTATTCTTGTCCAATTAGGGTTTTTAACCAATCTTGTGCATCCAATAGGTGTGTTTGTGTCATTGGATGAACATTTAGGTCATTTTCGTCCTCCCTAGGCTTATTCTTATCCAATTAGGGTTTTTAACCGATCTTGTGCATCCAATAAGTTCATTTGTGTCATTGGATTAACATTTAGGTCATTTTCGTCCTTCCTAGGCTTATTCTTGTCCGATTAGGGTTTCTAACCAATCTTGTGCATTCAATAGGTGTGTTTGTGTCATTGGATGAACATTTAGGTCATTTTCGTCCTCCCTAGTCTTATTCTTGTCCAATCAGAGTTTTTAACCAATCTAGTGCATCCAATAAGTTCATTTGTGTCATTGGATTAACATTTAGGTCATATTCGTCCTCCTGAGGCTTATTCTTGTCCAATTAGGGTTTTTAACCGATCTTGTGCATCCAATAAGTTCATTTGTGTCATTGGATTAACATTTAGGTCATTTTCGTCCTTCCTAGGCTTATTCTTGTTCAATTAGGGTTTCTAACCAATCTTGTGCATCCAATAGGTGTGTTTGTGTCATTGGATGAACATTTAGGTCATTTTCGTCCTCCCTAGTGTTATTCTTGTCCAATTAGGGTTTTTAACCAATCTTGTGCATCCAATAAGTTCATTTGTGTCATTGGATGAACATTTAGGTCATTTTCGTCCTCCCTAGGCTTATTCTTGTCCAATTAGGGTTTTTAACCAATCTTGTGCATCCAATAGCTTTGTTTGTGTCATTGGATGAACATTTAGGTCATTTTCGTCCTCCCTAGGCTTATTCTTGTCCAATTAGGGTTTTTAAGCAATCTTGTGCATCCAATAAGTTCATTTGTGTCATTGGATGAACATTTAGGTCATTTTCGTCCTCTCTAGTCTTATTCTTGTCCAATTAGGGTTTTAAGCCAATCTTGTGCATCCAATAGGTGTGTTTGTGTCATTTGATGAACATTTAGGTCATTTTCGTCCTCCCAAGGTTTATTCTTATCCAATTAGGGTTTTAAGCAATCTTGTGCATCCAATAAGTTCATTTGTGTCATTGGATTAAGATTTAAGTCATTTTCGTTCTCCCTAGGCTTATTCTTGTCCAGTTAGGGTTTTTAACCAATCTTGTGCATCCAATAGGTGCGTTTGTGTCATTGGATGAACATTTAGGTCATTTTCGTCCTCCCTAGGCTTATTCTTGTCCAATTAGGGTTTTTAACCAATCTTGTGCATCCAATAGGTGTGTTTGTTTCAGTGGATGAACATTTAGGTCATTTTCGTCCTCCCTAGTCTTATTCTTGTCCAATTAGGGTTTTAAGCCAATCTTGTGCATCAAATAGGTGTGTTTGTGTCATTTGATGAACATTTAGGTCATTTTCGTCCTCCCAAGGCTTATTCTTATCCAATTAGGGTTTTAAGCAATCTTGTACATCCAATAAGTTCATTTGTGTCATTGGATTAAGATTTAAGTCATTTTCGTCCTCCCTAGGCTTATTCTTGTCCAGTTAGGTTTTTTAACCAATCTTGTGCATCCAATAGGTGTGTTTGTGTCATTGGATGAACATTTAGGTCATTTTCGTCCTCCCTAGGCTTATTCTTGTCCAATTAGGGTTTTTAACCAATCTTGTGCATCCAATAGGTGTATTTGTGTCATTGGATGAACATTTAGGTCATTTTCGTCCTCCCTAGGCTTATTCTTGTCCAATAAGGGCCTTTAACCATTCTTGTGCATCCAATAGGTGTATTTGTGTCATTGGATGAACATTTAGGTCATTTTCGTCCTCCCTAGGCTTATACTTGTCCAATTAGGATTTTTAACCAATCTTGTGCATCCAATAAGTTCATTTGTGTCATTGGATGAACATTTAGGTCATTTTCGTCCTCCCTAGGCTTATTCTTGTCCAATTAGGGTTTTTAACCAATCTTGTGCATCCAATAGGTGTGTTTGTGTCATTGGATGAACATTTAGGTCATTTTCGTCCTCCCTAGGCTTTTTCTTGTCCAATTAGGGTTTTTAACCAATCTTGTGCATCCAATAAGTTCATTTGTGTCATTGGATGAACATTTAGGTCATTTTCGTCCTCCCTAGGCTTATTCTTGTCAAATTAGGGTTTCTAACCAATCTTTTGCATCCAATAGGTGTATTTGTTTCATTGGATGAACATTTAGGTCATTTTCGTCCTCCCTAGGCTTATTCTTGTCCAATTAGGGTTTTTAAGCAATCTTGTGCATCCAATAAGTTCATTTGTGTCATTGGATGAACATTTAGGTCATTTTCGTCCTCCCTAGGCTTATTCTTGTCCAATTAGGGTTTTTAACCAATCTTGTGCATCCAATAGGTGTGTTTGTGTCATTGGATGAACATTTAGGTCATTTTCTCCTCCCTAGTCTTATTCTTGTCCAATCAGGGTTTTAAGCAATCTTGTGCATCCAATAAGTTCATTTGTGTCATTGGATGAACATTTAGGTCATTTTTCGTCCTCCCTATGCTTATTCTTGTCCAATTAGGGTTTTTAAGCAATCTTGTGCATCCAATAAGTTCATTTGTGTCATTGGATGAACATTTAGGTCATTTTCGTCCTCCCTAGGCTTATTCTTGCCCAATTAGGGTTTATAAGCAATCTTGTGCAACCAATAAGTTCATTTGTGTCATTGGATGAACATTTAGGTCATTTTCGTCCTCCCTAGGCTTATGCTTGTCCAATTAGGGTTTCTAACCAATCTTGTGCATCCAATAAGTTCATTTGTGTCATTGGATGAACATTTAGGTCATTTTCGTCCTCCCTAGGCTTATTCTTGTCCAATTAGGGTTTTTAACCAATCTTGTGCATCCAATAGGTGTGTTTGTGTCATTGGATGAACATTTAGGTCATTTTCGTCTTCCCTAGGCTTATTCTTGTCCAATTAGGATTTCTAACCAATCTTATGCATCCAATAGGTGTGTTTGTGTCATTGGATGATCATTTAGGTCATTTTCGTCCTCCCTAGGCTTATTCTTGTCTAATTAGGGTTTTTAAGCAATCTTGTGCATCCAAAAAGTTCATTTGTGTCATTGGATGAACATTTAGGTCATTTTCGTCCTCCCTAGGCTTATTCTTGTCCAATTAGGGTTTTTAACCAATCTTGTGCATCCAATAAGTTCATTTGTGTCATTGGATGAACATTTAGGTCATTTTCGTCCTCCCTAGGCTTATTCTTGTCCAATTAGGGTTTTTAACCAATCTTGTGCAGCCAATAAGTTCATTTGTGTCATTGGATGAACATTTAGGTCATTTTCGTCCTCCCTAGGCTTATTCTTGTCCAATTAGGGTTTTTAACCAATCTTGTGCATCCAATATGTTCATTTATGTCATTGGATGAACATTTAGGTCATTTTCGTCCTCCCTAGGCTTATTCTTGTCCAATTAGGGTTTTTAACCAATCTTGTGCATCCAATAAGTTCATTTGTGTCATTGGATGAACATTTAGGTCATTTTCGTCCTCCCTAGGCTTATTCTTGTCCAATTAGGGTTTTTAACCAATATTGTGCATCCAATAGGTGTATTTGTGTCATTGGAGGAACATTTAGGTCATTTTCGTCCTCCCTAGGCTTATTCTTGTCCAATTAGAATTTTTAAGCAATCTTGTGCTTCCAATAAGTTCATTTGTGTCATTGGATGAACATTTAGGTCATTTTCGTCCTCCCTAGAAATTTCTTGTCCAATTAGGGTTTTTAACCAATCTTGTGCATCCAATAGGTGTGTTTGTGTCATTGGATGAACATTTAGGTCATTTTCGTCCTCTCTAGTCTTATTCTTGTCCAATTAGGGTTTTAAGCCAATCTTGTGCATCCAATAGGTGTGTTTGTGTCATTGGATTAACATTTAGGTCATTTTCGTCCTACCTAGGCTTATTCTTGTCCAATTAGGGTTTCTAACCAATCTTGTGCATCCAATAGGTGTGTTTGTGTCATTGGATGAAAATTATGTCATTTTCGTCCTCCCTAGTCTTATTCTTGTCCAATTAGGGTTTTAAGCCAATCTTGTGCATCCAATAGGTGTGTTTGTGTCTTTGGACGAACATTTAGGTCATTTTCGTCCTCCCTAGGCTTATTCTTGTCCAATTAGGGTTTTTAAGCAATCTTGTGCATCCAATAAGTTCATTTGTGTCATTGGATGAACATTTAGGTCATTTTCGTCCTCCCTAGGCTTATTCTTGTCCAATTAGGGTTTTTAACCAATATTGTGCATCCAATAGGTGTGTTTGTGTCATTGGATGAACATTTAGGTCATTTTCGTCCTCCCTAGGCTTATTCTTGTCCAATTTGGGTTTCTAACCAATCTTGTGCATCCAATAGGTGTATTTGTGTCATTGGATGAACATTTAGGTCATTTTCGTCCTCCCTAGGCTTATTCTTGTCTAATTAGGGTTTTTAAGCAATCTTGTGCATCCAATAGGTGCATTTGTGTCATTGGATGAACATTTAGGTCATTTTCGTCCTCCCTAGGCTTATTCTTGTCCAATTAGGGTTTTTAACCAATCTTGTGCATCCAATAGGTGTGTTTGTGTCATTGGATGAACATTTAGGTCATTTTCGTCCTCCCTAGGCTTATTCTTGTCAAATTAGGGTTTCTAACCAATCTTTTGCATCCAATAGGTGTGTTTGTGTCATTGGATGAACAATTAGGTCATTTTCATGCTCCCTAGGCTTATTCTTGTCCAATTAGGGTTTTTAAGCAATCTTGTGCATCCAATAAGTTCATTTGTGTCATTGGATGAACATTTAGGTCATTTTCGTCCTCCCTAGGCTTATTCTTGTCCAATTAGGGTTTTTAACCAATCTTGTGCATCCAATAGGTGTGTTTGTGTCATTGGATGAACATTTAGGTCATTTTCGTCCTCCCTAGGCTTATTCTTGTCCAATTAGGGTTTTTAAGCAATCTGGTGCATCCAATAAGTTCATTTGTGTCATTGGATGAACATTTAGGTCATTTTCGTCCTGCCTAGGCTTATTCTTGTCCAATTAGGGTTTTTAACCAATCTTGTGCATCCAATAGGTGTATTTGTGTCAATGGATGAACATTTAGGTCATTTTCGTCCTCCCTAGGCTTATTCTGGTCCAATTAGGGTTTTTAAGCAATCTTGTGCATCCAATAAATTCATTTGTGTCATTGGATGACCATTTAGGTCATTTTCGTCCTCCCTAGGCTTATTCTTGTCCAATTAGGGTTTTTAACCAATCTTGTGCATCCAATAAGTTCATTTGTGTCATTGGATGAACATTTAGGTCATTTTCGTCCTCCCTAGGCTTATTCTTGTCCAATTAGGGTTTTTAACCAATCTTGTGCATCCAATAGGTGTGTTTGTGTCATTGGATGAACATATGGGTCATTTTCGTACTCCCTAGGCTTATTCTTGTCCAATTAGGGTTTCTAACCAATCTTGTGCATCCAATAGGTGTATTTGTGTCATTGGATGAACATTTAGGTCATTTTCGTCCTTCCTAGGCTTATTCTTGTCTAATTAGGGTTTTTAAGCAATCTTGTGCATCCAATAAATTCATTTGTGTCATTGGATGACCATTTAGGTCATTTTCGTCCTCCCTAGGCTTATTCTTGTCCAATTAGGGTTTTTAACCAATCTTGTGCATCCAATAAGTTCATTTGTGTCATTGGATGAACATTTAGGTCATTTTCGTCCTCCCTAGGCTTATTCTTGTCCAATTAGGGTTTTTAACCAATCTTGTGCATCCAATAGGTGTGTTTGTGTCATTGGATGAACATTTAGGTCATTTTCGTCCTCCCTCGGCTTATTCTTGTCCAATTAGGGTTTTTTACCAATCTTGTGCATCCAATAAGTTCATTTGTGTCATTGGATTAACATTTAGGTCATTTTCGTCCTTCCTAGGCTTATTCTTGTCCAATTACGGTTTCTAACCAATCTTGTGCATCAAATAGGTGTGTTTGTGTCATTGGATGAACATTTAGGTCATTTTCGTCCTCCCTAGGCTTATTCTTGTCCAATTAGGGTTTTTAACCAATCTTGTGCATCCAATAAGTTCATTTGTGTCATTGGATGAACATTTAGGTCATTTTCGTCCTCCCTAGGCTTATTCTTGTACAATTAGGGTTTTTAACCAATCTTGTGCATCCAATAAGTTCATTTGTGTCATCGGATGAACATTTAGGTCATTTTCGTCCTCCCTAGGCTTATTCTTGTCCAATTAGGGGTTTTAGCCAATCTTGTGCAACCAATTAGTTCATATGTCTCATTGGATGAACATTTAGGTCATTTTCGTCCTCCCTAGGCTTATTCTTGTCCAATTAGGGGTTTTAGACAATCTTGTGCAACCAATAAGTTCATTTGTGTCATTGGAGGAACATTTATGACACTTTCGTCCTCCCTAGGCTTATTCTTGTCCAATTAGGATTTTTAACCAATCTTGTGCATCCAATAGGTGTTTGTGTCATTGGAGGAACATTTAAGTCATTTTCGTCCTCCCTAGTCTTATTCTTGTCCAATTAGCGTTTTTATGCAATCTTTTGCATCCAATAGGTGTGTTTGTGTCATTGGACGAACATTTAGGACATTTTCGTCGTCCCTAGGCTTATTCTTGTCCAATTAGGGTTTTTAACCAATCTTGTGCATCCAATAAGTTCATTTGTGTCATTGGATGAACATTTAGGTCATTTTCGTCCTCCCTAGGCTTATTCTTGTCCAATTAGGGTTTTTAACCAATCTTGTGCATCCAATAAGTTCATTTGTGTCATTGGATGAACATTTAGGTCATTTTCGTCCTCCCTAGGCTTATTCTTGTCCAATTAGGGTTTTTAACCAATCTTGTGCATCCAATAAGTTCATTTGTGTCATTGGATGAACATTTAGGTCATTTTCGTCCTCCCTAGTCTTATTCTTGTTCAATTAGGGTTTTAAGCAATCTTGTGCTTCCAATATGTTTGTTTGTGTCATTGGATGAACATTTAGGTCATTTTCGTCCTCCCTATGCTTATTCTTGTCCAATTAGGGTTTTTAACCAATCTTGTGCATCCAATAAGTTCATTTGTGTCATTGGATGAACATTTAGGTCATTTTCGTCCTCCCTAGGCTTATTCTTGTCCAATTAGGGTTTTTAACCAATCTTGTGCATCCAATAAGTTCATTTGTGTCCTTGGATGAACATTTAGGTCATTTTCGTCATCCCTAGTCTTATTCTTGTCCAATTAGGGTTTTAAGCAATCTTGTGCATCCAATATGTGTGTTTTTGTTATTGGATGAACATTTAGGTCATTTTCGTCCTCCCTATGCTTATTCTTGTCCAATTAGGGTTTTTAACCAATCTTGTGCATCCAATAAGTTCATTTGTGTCATTGGATGAACATTTAGGTCATTTTCGTCCTCCCTATTCTTATTCTTGTCCAATTAGGGTTTTTATGCAATCTTGTGCATCCAATAGGTGTGTTTGTGTCATTGGACGAACATTTAGGTCATTTTCGTCCTCCCTAGGCTTATTCTTGTCTAGTTAGGGTTTTTAACCAATCTTGTGCATCCAATTAGTTCATTTGTGTCATTCGATGAACATATAGGTCATTTTCGTCCTCCCTAGGCTTATTCTTGTCCAATTAGGGTTTTTAACCAATCTTGTGCATCCAATAAGTTCATTTGTGTCATTGGATGAACATTTAGGTCATTTTCGTCCTCCCTAGGCTTATTCTTGTCCAATTAGGGTTTTTAACCAATCTTGTGCATCCAATAAGTTCATTTGTGTCATTGGATGAACATTTAGGTCATTTTCGTCCTCCCTAGGCTTATTCTTGTCCAATTAGGGTTTTTAACCAATCTTGTGCATCCAATAAGTTCATTTGTGTCATTGGATGAACATTTAGGTCATTTTTGTCCACCCAAGGCTTATTCTTGTCCAATTAGGGTTTTTATCCAATCTTGTGCATCCAATAAGTTCATTTGTGTCATTAGATAAACATTTAGGTCATTTTCGAACTCTCTAGGCTTAATCTTGTCCAATTAGGGTTTTTAACCAATCTTATGCATCCAATAAGTTCATTTGTGTCATTGGATGAACATTTAGGTCATTTTCGTCCTCCCTAGGCTTATTCTTGTCCAATTAGGGTTTTTAACCAATCTTGTGCATCCAATAGGTGTGTTTGTGTCATTGGATGAACATTTAGGTCATTTTCGTCCTCCCTAGGCTTATTCTTGTCCAACTATGGTTTTAAGCAATCTTGTGCATCCAATAAGTTCATTTGTGTCATTGGATTAACATTTAGGTCATTTTTGTCCTCCCTAGGCTTATTCTTGTCCAATTAGGGTTTTTAACCAATCATGTGCATCCAATAAGTTCATTTGTGTCATTGGATGAACACTTAGGTCATTTTCGTCCACTCTAGGCTTATTCTTGTCCAATTAGGGTTTTTAACCAATCTTATGCATCCAATAAGTTCATTTGTGTCATTGGATGAACATTTAGGTCATTTTCGTCCTCCCTAGGCTTATTCTTGTCCAATTAGGGTTTTTAACTAATCTTGTGCATCCAATAGGTGTGTTTGTGTCATTGGATGAACATTTAGGTCATTTTCGTCCTCTCTAGTCTTATTCTTGTCCAATTAGGGTTTTAAGCCAATCTTGTGCATCCAATAGGTGTGTTTGTGTCATTGGATGAACATTTAGGTCATTTTCGTCCTACCTAGGCTTATTCTTGTCCAATTAGGGTTTCTAACCAATCTTGTGCATCCAATAGGTGTGTTTGTGTCATTGGATGAAAATTATGTCATTTTCGTCCTCCCTAGTCTTATGCTTGTCCAATTAGGGTTTTAAGCCAATCTTGTGCATCCAATAGGTGTGTTTGTGTCTTTGGATGAACATTTAGGTCATTTTCGTCCTCCCTAGGCTTATTCTTGTCCAATTAGGGTTTTTAACCAATCTTGTGCATCCAATAGGTGTGTTTGTGTCATTGGATGAACATTTAGGTCATTTTCGTCCTCTCTAGTCTTATTCTTGTCCAATTAGGGTTTTAAGCCAATCTTGTGCATCCAATAGGTGTGTTTGTGTCATTGGATGAACATTTAGGTCATTTTCGTCCTACCTAGGCTTATTCATGTCCAATTAGGGTTTCTAACCAATCTTGTGCATCCAATAGGTGTGTTTGTGTCATTGGATGAAAATTATGTCATTTTCGTCCTCTCTAGTCTTATTCTTGTCCAATTAGGGTTTTAAGCCAATCTTGTGCATCCAATAGGTGTGTTTGTGTCTTTGGATGAACATTTAGGTCATTTTCGTCCTCCCTAGGCTTATTCTTGTCCAATTAGGGTTTTTAACCAATCTTGTGCATCCAATAGGTGTGTTTGTGTCATTGGATGAACATTTAGGTCATTTTCGTCCTCTCTAGTATTATTCTTGTCCAATTAGGGTTTTAAGCCAATCTTGTGCATCCAATAGGTGTGTTTGTGTCATTTGATGAACATTTAGGTCATTTTCGTCCTCCCAAGGCTTATTCTTATCCAATTAGGGTTTTAAGCAATCTTGTGCATCCAATAAGTTCATTTGTGTCATGGGATTAAGATTTAAGTCATTTTCGTTCTCCCTAGGCTTATTCTTGTCGAGTTAGGGTTTTTAACCAATCTTGTGCATCCAATAGGTGTGTTTGTGTCATTGGATGAACATTTAGGTCATTTTCGTCCTCCCTAGGCTTATTCTTGTCCAATTAGGGTTTTTAAGCAATCTTGTGCATCCAATAAGTTCATTTGTGTCATTGGATGAACATTTAGGTCATTTTCGTCCTCCCTAGGCTTATTCTTGTCCAATTAGGGTTTTTAACCAATCTTGTGCATCCAATATGTTCATTTATGTCATTGGATGAACATTTAGGTCATTTTCGTCCTCCCTAGGCTTATTCTTGTCCAATTAGGGTTTTTAACCAATCTTGTGCATCCAATAAGTTCATTTGTGTCATTGGATGAACGTTTAGGTCATTTTCGTCCTCCCTAGGCTTATTCTTGTCCAATTAGGGTTTTTAACCAATATTGTGCATCCAATAGGTGTATTTGTGTCATTGGATGAACATTTAGGTCATTTTCGTCCTCCCTAGGCTTATTCTTGTCCAATTAGAATTTTTAAGCAATCTTGTGCATCCAATAAGTTCATTTGTGTCATTGGATGAACATTTAGGTCATTTTCGTCCTCCCTAGGCTTATTCTTGTCCAATTAGGGTTTTTAACCAATCTTGTGCATCCAATAGGTGTGTTTGTGTCATTGGATGAACATTTAGGTCATTTTCGTCCTCCCTAGACTTATTCTTGTCCAATTAGGGTTTTTAACCAATCTTGTGCATCCAATAAGTTCATCTGTGTCATTGTATAAACATTTAGGTCATTTTTGTCCACCCAAGGCTTATTCTTGTCCAATTAGGGTTTTTAACCAATCTTGTGCATCCAATAAGTTCATTTGTGTCATTGGATGAACATTTAGGTCATTTTCGTCCTCACTAGGCGTAGTTTTGTGCAATTAGAGTTTTTAACCAATCTTGTGAATCCAATAGGTGTGTTTGTGTCATTAGATGAACATTTAGGTCATTTTCTTCCTCTCTAGGCTTATTGTTGTCCAATTAGGGTTTCTAACCAATCTTGTGCATCCAATAAGTTCATTTGTGTCGTTGGATGAACATTTAGGTCATTTTCGTCCTCCCTAGGCTTATTCTTGTCCAATTAGGGTTTTTAAGCAATCTTGTGCATCCAATAAGTTCATTTGTGTCATTGGATGAACATTTAGGTCATTTTCGTCCTCCCTAGGTTTTTTCTTGTCCAATTATGGTTTGTAACCAATCTTGTGCATCCAATAGGTATGTTTGTGTCATTGGATGAACATTTAGGTCATTTTCATCCTCCCTAGGCTTAATGTTGTCCAATTAGGGTTTCTAACCAATCTTGTTCATCCAATAGGTGTATTTGTGTCATTGGATGAACATTTAGTTCATCTTCGTCCTCCCTAGGCTTATTCTTGTCCAATTAGGGTTTTTAACCAATCTTGTGCATCCAATAAGTTCATTTGTGTCATTGGATGAACATTTAGGTCATTTTCGTCCTCCCTAGGCTTATTCTTGTCCAATTATGGTTTTTAACCAATCTTGTGCATCCAATAGGTATGTTTGTGTCATTGGATGAACATTTAGGTCATTTTCATCCTCCCTAGGCTTAATGTTGTCCAATTAGGGTTTCTAACCAATCTTGTGCATCCAATAGGTGTATTTTGTGTCATTGGATGAACATTTAGGTCATTTTCGTCCTCCCTAGGCTTATTCTTGTCCAATTAGGGTTTTTAACCAATCTTGTGCATCCAATAAGTTCATTTGTGTCATTGGATGAACATTTAGGTCATTTTCGTCCTCCCTAGGCTTATTCTTGTCCAATTAAGGTTTTTAACCAATATTGTGCATCCAATAGGTGTATTTGTGTCATTGGATGAACATTTAGGTCATTTTCGTCCTCCCTAGGCTTATTCTTGTCCAATTAGAATTTTTAAGCAATCTTGTGCTTCCAATAAGTTCATTTGTGTCATTGGATGAACATTTAGGTCATTTTCGTCCTCCCTAGGCTTATTCTTGTCCAATTAGGGTTTTTAACCAATCTTGTGCATCCAATAGGTGTGTTTGTGTCATTAGATGAACATTTAGGTCATTTTCGTCCTCCCTAGGCTTATTCTTGTCCAATTAGGATTTTTAACCAATCTTGTGCATCCAATAAGTTCATTTGTGTCATTGGATGAACATTTAGGTCATTTTCTTCCTCCCTAGGCTTATTCTTGTCCAATTAGGGTTTTTAACCAATCTTGTGCATCCAATAGGTGTATTTGTGTCATTGGATGAACATTTAGGTCATTTTCGTCCTCCCTAGGCTTATTCTTGTCCAATTAGAATTTTTAAGCAATCTTGTGCTTCCAATAAGTTCATTTGTGTCATTGGATGAACATTTAGGTCATTTTCGTCCTCCCTAGGCTTATTCTTGTCCAATTAGGGTTTTTAACCAATCTTGTGCATCCAATATGTTCATTTATGTCATTGGATGAACATTTAGGTCATTTTCGTCCTCCCTAGGCTTATTCTTGTCCAATTAGGGTTTTTAACCAATCTTGTGCATCCAATAAGTTCATTTGTGTCATTGGATGAACATTTAGGTCATTTTCGTCCTCCCTAGGCTTATTCTTGTCCAATTAGGGTTTTTAACCAATATTGTGCATCCAATAGGTGTATTTGTGTCATTGGAGGAACATTTAGGTCATTTTCGTCCTCCCTAGGCTTATTCTTGTCCAATTAGAATTTTTAAGCAATCTTGTGCTTCCAATAAGTTCATTTGTGTCATTGGATGAACATTTAGGTCATTTTCGTCCTCCCTAGAAATTTCTTGTCCAATTAGGGTTTTTAACCAATCTTGTGCATCCAATAGGTGTGTTTGTGTCATTGGATGAACATTTAGGTCATTTTCGTCCTCTCTAGTCTTATTCTTGTCCAATTAGGGTTTTAAGCCAATCTTGTGCATCCAATAGGTGTGTTTGTGTCATTGGATTAACATTTAGGTCATTTTCGTCCTACCTAGGCTTATTCTTGTCCAATTAGGGTTTCTAACCAATCTTGTGCATCCAATAGGTGTGTTTGTGTCATTGGATGAAAATTATGTCATTTTCGTCCTCCCTAGTCTTATTCTTGTCCAATTAGGGTTTTAAGCCAATCTTGTGCATCCAATAGGTGTGTTTGTGTCTTTGGACGAACATTTAGGTCATTTTCGTCCTCCCTAGGCTTATTCTTGTCCAATTAGGGTTTTTAAGCAATCTTGTGCATCCAATAAGTTCATTTGTGTCATTGGATGAACATTTAGGTCATTTTCGTCCTCCCTAGGCTTATTCTTGTCCAATTAGGGTTTTTAACCAATCTTGTGCATCCAATAGGTGTGTTTGTGTCATTGGATGAACATTTAGGTCATTTTCGTCCTCCCTAGTCTTATTCTTGTCCAATTAGGGTTTTATGCCAATCTTGTGCATCCAATAGGTGTGTTTGTGTCATTCGATGAACATTTAGGTCATTTTCGTCCTCCCAAGGCTTATTCTTATCCAATTAGGGTTTTAAGCAATCTTGTGCATCCAATAAGTTCATTTGTGTCATTGGATTAAGATTTAAGTCATTTTCGTCCTCCCTAGGCTTATTCTTGTCCAATTAGGGTTTCTAACCAATCTTGTGCATCCTATAAGTTCATTTGTGCCATTGGAAGAACATTTAGGTCATTTTCGTCCTCCCTAGGCTTATTCTTGTCCAATTAGGGTTTTTAACCAATCTTGTGCATCCAATAAGTTCATTTGTGTTATTGGACGAACATTTAGGTCATTTTCGTCCTCCCTAGGCTTATTCTTGTCCAATTAGGGTTTCTAACCAATCTTGTCCATCCAATAAGTTCATTTGTGTCATTGGATGAACATTTCGGTCATTTTCGTCCTCCCTAGGCTTATTCTTGTCCAATTAGGGTTTTTAACCAATCTTGTGCATCCAATAGGTGTGTTTGTGTCATTGGATGAACATTTAGGTCATTTTCGTCCTACCTAGGCTTATTCTTGTCCAATTAGGGTTTTAAGCCAATCTTGTGCATCCAATAGGTGTGTTTGTGTCATTGGATGAACATTTAGGTCATTTTCATCCTACCTAGGCTTATTCTTGTCCAATTAGGGTTTCTAGCCAATCTTGTGCATCCAATAGGTGTATTTGTGTCATTGGATGAACATTTAGGTCATTTTCGTCCTCCCTAGGCTTATTCTTGTCCAATTAGGGTTTCTAACCAATCTTGTGCATCCAATAAGTTCATTTGTGTCATTGGATGAACATTTCGGTCATTTTCGTCCTCCCTAGGCTTATTCTTGTCCAATTAGGGTTTTTAACCAATCTTGTGCATCCAATAGGTGTGTTTGTGTCATTGGATGAACATTTAGGTCATTTTCGTCCTACCTAGGCTTATTTTTGTCCAATTAGGGTTTTAAGCCAATCTTGTGCATCCAATAGGTGTGTTTGTGTCATTGGATGAACATTTAGGTCATTTTCGTCCTACCTTTGCTCATTCTTGTCCAATTAGGGTTTCTAACCAATCTTGTGCATCCAATAGGTGTATTTGTGTCATTGGATGAACATTTAGGTCATTTTCGTCCTCCCTAGGCTTATTCTTGTCCAATTAGGGTTTTTAAGCAATCTTGTGCATCCAATAAGTTCATTTGTGTCATTGGATGAACATTTAGGTCATTTTCGTCCTCCCTAGGCTTATTCTTGTCCAATTAGGGTTTTTAACCAATCTTGTGCATCCAATAGGTGTATTTGTGTCATTGGATGAACATTTAGGTCATTTTCGTCCACCCTTGGCTTATTCTTGTCCAATTAGGGTTTTTAACCAATCTTGTGCATCCAATAGGTGTGTTTGTGTCATTGGATGAACATTTAGGTCATTTTCGTCCTCCCTAGGCTTATTCTTGTCCAATTAGGGTTTCTAACCAATCTTGTGCATCCGATAGGTGTATTTGTGTCATTGGATGAACATTTAGGTCATTTTCGTCCTCCCTAGGCTTATTCTTGTCCAATTAGGGTTTTTAAGCAATCTTGTGCATCCAATAAGTTCATTTGTGTCATTGGATGAACATTTAGGTCATTTTCGTCCTCCCTAGGCATATTCTTGTCCAATTAGGGTTTTTAACCTATCTTGTGCATCCAATAAGTTCATTTGTGTCATTGGATAAACATTTAGGACATTTTCGTCCACCCTAGGCGTTTTCTTGTCCAATTAGGGTTTTTAACCAATCTTGTGCATCCAATAAGTTCATTTGTGTCATTGGATGAACATTTAGGTCATTTTCGTCCTCCCTAGGCTTATTCTTGTCCAATTAGGGTTTTTAACCAATCTTGTGCATCCAATAGGTGTGTTTGTGTCATTGGATGAACATTTAGGTCATTTTCGTCCTTCCTAGGCTTATTCTTGTCCAATTAGGGTTTTTAAGCAATCTTGTGCATCCAATAAGTTCATTTGTGTCATTCGATGAACATTTAGGTCATTTTCGTCCTCCCTAGGCTTATTCTTGTCCAACTAAGGTTTTTAACCAATCTTGTGCATCCAATAAGTTCATTTGTGTCATTGGATGAACATTTAGGTCATTTTCGTCCTCCCTAGGCTTATTCTTGTCCAATTAGGGTTTTTAACCAATCTTGTGCATCCAATAAGTTCATTTGTGTCATTGGATGAACATTTAGGTCATTTTCGTCCTCCCTAGGCTTATTCTTGTCCAATTAGGGTTTTCAACCAATCTTGTGCATCCAATAAGTTCATTTGTGTCATTGGATGAACATTTAGGTCATTTTCGTTCTCCCAAGGCTTATTCTTGTCCAATTAGTGTTTTTAACCAATCTTGTGCATCCAATAAGTTCATTTGTGTCATTGGATGAACATTTAGGTCATTTTCGTCCTCCCTAGGCTTATTCTTGTCCAATTAGGGTTTTTAAGCAATCTTGTGCATCCAATAAGTTCATTTGTGTCATTGGATGAACATTTAGGTCATTTTCGTCCTCCCTAGGCTTATTCTTGTCCAATTAGGGTTTTTAACCAATCTTGTGCATCCAATAGGTGTGTTTGTGTCATTGGATGAACATTTAGTTTATTTTCTTCCACCCTAGGCTTATTCTTGTCCAATAAGGGTTTTTAACCAATCTTGTGAATCCAATAGGTGTGTTTGTATCATTGGTTGAACATTTAGGTCATTTTCGTCCTCCCTGGGCTTATTCTTGTCCAATTAGGGTTTTTAACCAATCTTGTGCATCCAATAGGTGTATTTGTGTCATTGGATGAACATTTAGGTCATTTTCGTCCTCCCTAGGCTTATTCTTGTCCAATTAGGGTTTTTAACCAATCTTGTGCATCCAATATGTTCATTTATGTCATTGGATGAACATTTAGGTCATTTTCGTCCTCCCTAGGCTTATTCTTGTCCAATTAGGGTTTTTAACCAATCTTGTGCATCCAATAAGTTCATTTGTGTCATTGGATGAACATTTAGGTCATTTTCTTTCTCCCTAGGCTTATTCTTGTCCAATTAGGGTTTTTAACCAATCTTGTGCATCCAATAAGTTCATTTGTGTCATTGGATGAACATTTAGGTCATTTTCGTCCTCCCTAGGCTTATTCTTGTCCAATTAGGGTTTATAACCAATCTTGCGCATCCAATAGGTGTATTTGTGTCATTGGATGAACATTTAGGTCATTTTCGTCCTCCCTAGGCATATTCTTGTCCAATTAGGGTTTTTAAGCAATCTTGTGCATCCAATAAGTTCATTTGTGTCATTGGATGAACATTTAGGTCATTTTCGTCCTCCCTAGGCTTATTCTTGTCCAATTAGGGTTTTTAACCAATCTTGTGCATCCTATAAGTTCCTTTGTGTCATTGGATAAACATTTAGGTCATTTTCACCCACCCTAGGCTTATTCTTGTCCAATTAGGGTTTTTAACCAATCTTGTGCATCCAATAAGTTCATTTGTGTCATTGGATGAACATTTAGGTCATTTTCGTCCTCCCTAGGCTTATTCTTGTCCAATTAGGGTTTTTAACCAATCTTGAGCATCCAATAAGTTCATTTGTGTCATTGGATGAACATTTAGGTCATTTTCGTCCTCCATAGGCTTATTCTTGTCCAATTAGGGTTTTTAACCAACCTTGTGCATCCAATAAGTTCATTTGTGTCATTGGAGGAACATTTAGGTCATTTTCGTCTTCCCTAGTCGTATTCTTGTCCAATTAGGGATTTAATGCAATCTTGTGCATCCAATTGGTGTGTTTGTGTCATTGGACGAACATTTAGATCATTTTCGTCCTCCCTAGGCTTATTCTTGTCCAATTAGGGTTTTTAACCAATCTTGTGCATCCAATAAGTTCATTTGTGTCATTGGATGAACATTTAGGTCATTTTCGTCCTCCCTAGGCTTATTCTTGTCCAATTAGGGTTTTTAACCAATCTGGTGCATCCAATAAGTTCATTTGTGTCATTGGATGAACATTTAGGTCATTTTCGTCCTCCCTAGTCTTATTCTTCTCCAATTAAGGTTTTAAGCAATCTTGTGCATCCAATATGTGTGTTTGTGTCATTGGATGAACATTTAGGTCATTTTCGTCCTCCCTATTCTTATTCTGGTCCAATTAGGGTTTTTAACCAATCTTGTGCATCCAATAAGTTCATTTGTGTCATTGGATGAACATTTAGGTCATTTTCGTCCTCCCTAGGCTTATTCTTGTCCAATTAGGGTTTTTAACCAATCTTGTGCATCCAATAGGTGTGTTTGTGTCATTGGATGAACATTTAGGTCATTTTCGTCCTCCCTAGGCTTATTCTTTTCCAATTAGGGTTTTAAGCAATCTTGTGCATCCAATAAGTTCATTTGTGTCATTGGATGAATATTTAGGTCATTTTCATCCTCCCTAGGTTTATTCTTGTCCAATTAGGGTTTCTAACCAATCTTGTGCATCCAATTGGTGTGCTTGTGTCATTGGATGAACATTTAGGTCATTTTCGTCCTCCCTAGGCTTATTCTTGTCCAATTAGGGTTTTTAACCAATCTTGTGCATCCAATAAGTTCATTTGTGTCATTGGATGAACATTTAGGTCATTTTCGTCCTCCCTAGGCTTATTCTTGTCCAATTAGGGTTTTTAACCAATCTTGTGCATCCAATAGGTGTGTTTGTGTCATTGGATGAACATTTAGGTCATTTTCGTCCTCCCTAGGCTTATTCTTGTCCAATTAGGGTTTTTAACCAATCTTGTGTATCCAATAGGCGTGTTTAGTCATTTGATGAACATTTAGGTTATTTTCATCCTCCCTAGGCTTATTCTTGTCCAATTAGGGTTTTTAACCAATCTTGTGCATCCAATAAGTTCATTTGTGTCATTGGATTAACATTTAGGTCATTTTCGTCCTCCCTAGGCTTATTCTTGTCCAATTAGGGTTTCTAAACAATCTTGTGCATCCAATAGGTGTGTTTGTGTCGTTGGATGAACATTTAAGTCATTTTCGTCCTCCCTAGGCTTATTCTTGTCCAATTAGGGTTTTTAACCAATCTTGTGCATCCAATAAGTTCATTTGTGTCATTGGATGAACATTTAGGTCATTTTCGTCCTCCCTAGGCTTATTCTTGTCCAATTAGGGTTTTTAACCAATCTTGTGCATCCAATAAGTTCATTTGTGTCATTGGATGAACATTTAGGTCATTTTCGTCCTCCCTAGGCTTATTCTTGTCCAATTAGGGTTTTTAACCAATCTTGTGCATCCAATAAGTTCATTTGTATCATTGGATAAACATTTAGGTCATTTTCGTCCTCCCTAGGCTTATTCTTGTCCAATTAGGGTTTTTATGCAATCTTGTGCATCCAATAGGTGTGTTTGTGTCATTGGACGAACATTTAGGTCATTTTCGTCCTCCCTAGGCTTATTCTTGTCCAATTAGGGTTTTTAACCTATCTTGTGCATCCAATAAGTTCATTTGTGTCATTGGATGAACATTTAGGTCATTTTCGTCCACCCTAGGCTTATTCTTGTCCAATTAGGGTTTTTAACCAATCTTGTGCATCCAATAAGTTCATTTGTGTCATTGGATGAACATTTAGGTCATTTTCGTCCTCCCTATGCTTATTCTTGTCCAATTAGGGTTTTTAAGCAATCTTGTGCATCCAATAAGTTCATTTGTGTCATTGGATGAACATTTAGGTCATTTTCGTCCTCCCAAGGCTTATTCTATTCCAATTAGGGTTTTTAACCAATCTTGTGGATCCAATAAGTTCATTTGTGTCATTGGATGAACATTTAGGTCATTTTGGTCCTCCCTAGGCTTATTCTTGTCCAATTAGGGTTTTTAAGCAATCTTGTGCATCCAATAAGTTCATTTTTGTAATTGGATGAACATTTAGGTCATTTTCATCCACCCTAGGCTTATTCTTGTCCAATTAGGGTTTTTAACCAATCTTGTGCATCCAATAAGTTCATTTGTGTCATTGGATGAACATTTAGGTCATTTTCGTCCTCCCTAGGCTTATTCTTGTCCAATTAGGGTTTTTAAGCAATCTTGTGCATCCAATAAGTTCATTTGTGTCATTGGATGAACATTTAGGTCATTTTCGTCCTCCCTTGGCGTATTCTTATCCAATTAGGGTTTTTAAGCAATCTTGTGCATCCAATAAGTTCATTTGTGTCATTGGATGAACATTTAGGTCATTTTCGTCCTCCCTAGGCTTATTCTTGTCCAATTAGGGTTTTTAACCAATCTTGTGCATCCAATAGGTGTGTTTGTGTCATTGGATGAACATTTAGGTCATTTTCGTCCTCCCTAGGCTTATTCTTGTCCAATTAGGGTTTTTAACCAATCTTGTGCATCCAATAAGTTCATTTGTGTCATTAGATGAACATTTTGGTCATTTTTATCCTCCCTAGGCTTATTCTTGTCCAATTAGGGTTTCTAACCAATCTTGTGCATCCAATAGGTGTGTTTAGTCATTTGATGAACATTTAGGTCATTTTCGTCCTCCCTAGGCTTATTCTTGTCCAATTAGGGTTTTTAACCAATCTTGTGCATCCAATAAGTTCATTTGTGTCATTGGATGAACATTTAGGTCATTTTCGTCCTCCCTAGGCTTATTCTTGTCCAATTAGTGTTTTAAACCAATCTTGTGCATCCAATAAGTTCATTTGTGTAATTGGATTAACATTTAGGTCATTTCCGTCCTCCCTAGGCTTATTCTTGTCCAATTAGGGTTTTTAACCAATCTTGTGCGTCCAATAAGTTCATTTGTGTCATTGGATTAACATTTAGGTCATTTTCGTCCTCCCTAGGCTTATTCTTGTCCAATTAGGGTTTTTAACCAATCTTGTGCATCCAATAAGTTCATTTGTGTCATTGGATGAACATTTAGGTCATTTTCGTCCTCCCTAGGCTTATTCTTGTCCAATTAGGGTTTTTAACCAATCTTGTGCATCCAATAAGTTCATTTGTGTCATTGGACGAACATTTAGGTCATTTTTGTCCTCCCTATGCTTATTCTTGTCCAATTAGGGTTTTTATGCAATCTTGTGCATCCAATAGGTGTGTTTGTGTCATTGGACGAACATTTAGTTCATTTTTGTCCTCCCTAGTCTTATTCTTGTCCAATTAGGGTTTTTATGCAATCTAGTGCATCCAGTAGGTGTGTTTGTGTCATTGGAAGAACATTTAGGTCATTTTCGTCCTCCCTAGGCTTATTCTTGTCCAATTAGGGTTTTTAACCAATCTTGTGCATCCAATAAGTTCATTTGTGTCATTGGATGAACATTTAGGTCATTTTCGTCCTCCCTAGGCTTATTCTTGTCCAATTAGGGTTTTTAACCAATCTTGTGCATCCAATAGGTGTGTTTGTGTCATTGGATGAACATTTAGGTCATTTTCGTCCTCCCTCGGCTTATTCTTGTCCAATTAGGGTTTTTTACCAATCTTGTGCATCCAATAAGTTCATTTGTGTCATTGGATTAACATTTAGGTCATTTTCGTCCTTCCTAGGCTTATTCTTGTCCAATTACGGTTTCTAACCAATCTTGTGCATCAAATAGGTGTGTTTGTGTCATTGGATGAACATTTAGGTCATTTTCGTCCTCCCTAGGCTTATTCTTGTCCAATTAGGGTTTTTAACCAATCTTGTGCATCCAATAAGTTCATTTGTGTCATTGGATGAACATTTAGGTCATTTTCGTCCTCCCTAGGCTTATTCTTGTACAATTAGGGTTTTTAACCAATCTTGTGCATCCAATAAGTTCATTTGTGTCATCGGATGAACATTTAGGTCATTTTCGTCCTCCCTAGGCTTATTCTTGTCCAATTAGGGGTTTTAGCCAATCTTGTGCAACCAATTAGTTCATATGTCTCATTGGATGAACATTTAGGTCATTTTCGTCCTCCCTAGGCTTATTCTTGTCCAATTAGGGGTTTTAGACAATCTTGTGCAACCAATAAGTTCATTTGTGTCATTGGAGGAACATTTATGACACTTTCGTCCTCCCTAGGCTTATTCTTGTCCAATTAGGATTTTTAACCAATCTTGTGCATCCAATAGGTGTTTGTGTCATTGGAGGAACATTTAAGTCATTTTCGTCCTCCCTAGTCTTATTCTTGTCCAATTAGCGTTTTTATGCAATCTTTTGCATCCAATAGGTGTGTTTGTGTCATTGGACGAACATTTAGGACATTTTCGTCGTCCCTAGGCTTATTCTTGTCCAATTAGGGTTTTTAACCAATCTTGTGCATCCAATAAGTTCATTTGTGTCATTGGATGAACATTTAGGTCATTTTCGTCCTCCCTAGGCTTATTCTTGTCCAATTAGGGTTTTTAACCAATCTTGTGCATCCAATAAGTTCATTTGTGTCATTGGATGAACATTTAGGTCATTTTCGTCCTCCCTAGGCTTATTCTTGTCCAATTAGGGTTTTTAACCAATCTTGTGCATCCAATAAGTTCATTTGTGTCATTGGATGAACATTTAGGTCATTTTCGTCCTCCCTAGGCTTATTCTTGTCCAATTAGGGTTTCTAACCAATCCTGTGCATCCAATAGGTGTATTTGTGTCATTGGATGAACATTTAGGTCATTTTCGTCCTCCCTAGGCTTATTCTTGTCCAATTAGGGTTTTTAAGCAATCTTGTGCATCCAATAAGTTCAAGTGTGTCACTGGATGAACATTTAAGTCATTTTCGTCCTCCCTAGGCTTATTCTTGTCCAATTAGGGTTTTTAACCAATCTTGTGCATCCAATAAGTTCATTTGTGTCATTGGATAAACATTTAGGTCATTTTCGTCCACCCTAGGCTTATTCTTGTCCAATTAGGGTTTTTAACCAATCTTGTGCATCCAATAAGTTCATTTGTGTCATTAGATGAACATTTAGGTCATTTTCGTCCTCCCAAGGCTTATTCTTGTCCAATTAGGGTTTTTAACCAATCTTGTGCATCGAATAGGTGTGTTTGTGTCATTGGATGAACATTTAGGTCATTTTCGTCCTCCCTAGGCTTATTCTTGTCTAATTAGGGTTTTTAAGCAATCTTGTGCATCCAATAAGTTCATTTGTGTTATTGGATGAACATTTAGGTCATTTTCGTCCTCCCTAGGCTTATTCTTGTCCAATTAGGGTTTTTAACCAATCTTGTGCATCCAATAGGTGTGTTTGTGTCATTGGATGAACATTTAGGTCAGTTGCGTCCTCCCTAGGCTTATTCTTGTCCAATTAGGGTTTCTAACGAATCTTGTGCATCCAATAGGTGTATTTGTGTCATTGGATGAACATTTAGGTCATTTTCGTCCTCCCTAGGCTTATTCTTGTCCAATTAGGGTTTCTTACCAATCTTGTGCATCCAATAGGTGTATTTGTGTCATTGGATGAACATTTAGGTCATTTTCGTCCTCCCGAGTCTTATTCTTGTCCAATTAGGGTTTTTAAGCAATCTTGTGCATCCAATAAGTTCATTTGTGTCATTGGATGAACATTTAGGTCATTTTCGTCCTCCCTAGGCTTATTCTTGTCCAATTAGGGTTTTTAACCAATCTTGTGCATCCAATAGGTGTGTTTGTGTCATTGGATGAACATTTAGGTCAGTTTCGTCCTCCCTAGGCTTATTCTTGTCCAATTAGGGTTTCTAACGAATCTTGTTCATCCAATAGGTGTGTTTCTGTCATTGGATGAACATTTAGGTCATTTTCGTCCTCCCTAGACTTATTCTTATCCAATTAGGGTTTTTAAGCAATCTTGTGCATCCAATAAGTTCATTTGTGTCATTGGATGAACATTTAGGTCATTTTCGTCCTCCCTAGGCTTATTCTTGTCCAATTAGGGTTTTTAAGCAATCTTGTGCATCCAATAAGTTCATTTGTGTCATTGGATAAACATTTAGGTCATTTTCGTCCTCCTTAGGCTTATTCTTGTCCAATTAGGGTTTTTAACCAATCTTGTGCATCCAATAGGTGTGTTTGTGTCATTGGATGAACATTTAGGTCATTTTCGTCCTCCCTAGGCTTATTCTTGTCCAATTTGGATTTTTAACCAATCTTGTGCATCCAATAAGTTCATTTGTGTCATTGGATGAACAGTTAGGTCATTTTCCTCCTCCCTAGAATTATTCTTGTCCAATTAGGGTTTCTAACCAATCTTGTGCATCCAATAAGTTCATTTGTATCATTGGATGAACATTTAAGTCATTTTCGTCCTCCTTAGGCTTATTCTTGTCCAATTAGGGATTTTAACCAATATTGTGCATCCAATAGGTGTGTTTGTGTCATTGGATGAACATTTAGGTCATTTTCGTCCTCTCTAGTCTTATTCTTGTCCAATTAGGGTTTTAAGCCAATCTTGTGCATCCAATAGGTGTGTTTGTGTCATTGGATAAACATTTAGGTCATTTTCGTCCTCCCAAGGCTTATTCTTATCCAATTAGGGTTTTAAGCAATCTTGTGCATCCAATAAGTTCATTTGTGTAATTGGATTAAGATTTAAGTCATTTTCATCCTCCCTAGGCTTATTCTTGTCCAATTAGGGTTTTTAACCAATCTTGTGCAGCCAATAAGTTCATTTGTGTCATTGGATGAACATTTAGGTCATTTTCGTCCTCCCTAGGCTTATTCTTGTCCAATTAGGGTTTTTAAGCAATCTTGTGCATCCAATATGTTCATTTATGTCATTGGATGAACATTTAGGTCATTTTCGTCCTCCCTAGGCTTATTCTTGTCCAATTAGGGTTTTTGACCAATCTTGTGCATCCAATAAGTTCATTTGTGTCATTAGATGAACATTTAGGTCATTTTCGTCCTCCCTAGGCTTATTCTTGTCCAATTAGGGTTTTTAACCAATCTTGTGCATCCAATAGGTGTATTTGTGTCATTGGATGAACATTTAGGTCATTTTCGTCCTCCCTAGGCTTATTCTTGTCCAATTAGGGTTTTTAACCAATCTTGTGCATCCAATAAGTTCATTTGTGTCATTGGATGAACATTTAGGTCATTTTCGTCCTCCCTAGGCTTATTCTTGTCCAATTAGGGTTTTTAACCAATCTTGTGCATCCAATAGGTGTGTTTGTGTCATTGGATGAACATTTAGGTCATTTTCGTCCTCCCTAGGCTTATTCTTGTCCAATTAGGGTTTCTAACCAATCTTGTGCATCCAATAGGTGTGTTTGTGTCATTAGATTAACATTTAGGTCATTTTCGTCCTCCCTAGGCTTATTCTTGTCCAATTAGGGTTTTTAACCAATCTTGTGCATCCAATAAGTTCATTTGTGTCATTGGATGAACATTTAGGTCATTTTCGTCCTCCCTAGGCTTATTCTTGTCCAACTAGGGTTTTAAGCAATCTTTTGCATCCAATAAGTTCATTTGTGTCATTTGATTAACATTTAGGTCATTTTCGTCCTCCCTAGGCTTATTCTTGTCCAATTAGGGTTTTTAACCAATCTTGTGCATCCAATAAGTTCATTTGTGTCATTGGATGAACATTTAGGTCATTTTCGTCCTCCCTAGGCTTATTCTTGTCCTATTAGGGTTTTTAACCAATCTTGTGCATCTAATAAGTTCATTTGTGTCATTGGATGAACATTTAGGTCATTTTCGTCCTCCCTAGGCTTATTCTTGTCCAATTAGGGTTTTTATGCAATCTTGTGCATCCAATAGGTGTGTTTGTGTCATTGGACGAACATTTAGGTCATTTTCGCCCTCCCTAGGCTTATTCTTGTCCAATTAGGGTTTTAAACCATTCTTGTGCATCCAATAAGTTCATTTGTGTCATTGGATGAACATTTAGGTCATTTTCGTCCTCCCTAGGCTTATTCTTGTCCAATTAGGGTTTTTAACCAATCTTGTGCATCCAATAGGTGTGTTTGTGTCATTGGATGAACATTTAGGTCATTTTCGTCCTCCCTAGGCTTATTCTTGTCCAATTAGGGTTTTTAACCAATCTTGTGCATCCAATAAGTTCATTTGTGTCATTGGATAAACATTTAGGTCATTTTCGTCCACCCTAGGCTTATTCTTGTCCGATTAGGGTTTTTAAGCAATCTTGTGCATCCAAATAAGTTCATTTGTGTCATTGGATAAACATTTAGGTCATTTTCGTCCCCCCTAGGCTTATTCTTGTCCAATTAGGGTTTTTAACCAATCTTGTGCATCCAATAGGTGTGTTTGTGTCATTGGATGAACATTTAGGTCATTTTCGTCCTCCCTAGGCTTATTCTTGTCCAATTAGGGTTTTTAACCAATCTTGTGCATCCAATAAGTTCATTTGTGTCATTGGATAAACATTTAGGTCATTTTCGTCCACCCTAGGCTTATTCTTGTCCAATTAGGGTTTTTAACCAATCTTGTGCATCCAATAGGCGTGTTTGTGTTATTGGATGAACATTTAGGTCATTTTCGTCCTCCCTAGGCTTATTCTTGTCCAATTAGGGTTGCTAACCAGTCTTGTGCATCCAATAGGTGTGTTTGCGTCATTGGATGAACATTTAGGTCATTTTCGTCCTCCCTAGGCTTATTCTTGTCCAATTAGGGTTTTTAACCAATCTTGTGCATCCAATAAGTTCATTTGTGTCATTGGATGAACATTTAGGTCATTTTCGTCCTCCCTAGGCTTATTCTTGTCCAATTAGGGTTTTTAACCAATCTTGTGCATCCAATAGGTGTGTTTGTGTCATTGGATGAACATTTAGGTCATTTTCGTCCTCCCTAGGCTTATTCTTGTCCAATTAGGGTTTTTAACAAATCTTGTGCATCCAATAAGTTCATTTGTGTCATTGGATAAACATTTAGTTCATTTTCGTCCACCCTAGGCTTATTCTTGTCCAATTAGGGTTTTTAACCAATCTTGTGCATCCAATAGGTGTGTTTGTGTCATTGGATGAACGTTTAGGTCATTTTCGTCCTCCCTAAGCTTATTCTTGTCCAATTAGGGTTTCTAACCAATCTTGTGCATCCAATAGGTGTATTTGTGTCATTGGATGAACATTTAGGTCATTTTCGTCCTCCCTAGGCTTATTCTTGTCCAATTAGGGTTTTTAACCAATATTGTGCATCCAATAAGTTCATTTGTGTCATTGGATGAACATTTAGGTCATTTTCGTCCTTCCTAGGCTTATTCTTGTCCAATTAGGGTTTTTAACCAATCTTGTGTATCCAATAGGTGTGTTTGTGTCATTGGATGAACATTTAGGTCATTTTCGTCCTCCCTAGGCTTATTCTTGTCCAATTAGGGTTTTTAACCAATCTTGTGCATCCAATAAGTTCATTTGTGTCATTGGATGAACATTTAGGTCATTTTCGTCCTCCCTAGGCATATTCTTGTCCAATTAGGGTTTTTAACCAATCTTGTGCATCCAATAGGTGTATTTGTGTCATTGGATGAACATTTAGGTCATTTTCGTCCTCCCTAGGCTTATTCTTGTCCAATTAGGGTTTTTAACCAATCTTGTGCATCCAATAGGTGTGTTTGTGTCATTGGATGAACATTTAGGTTAGTTTCGTCCTCCCTAGGCTTATTCTTGTCCAATTAGGTTTTCTAACGAATCTTGTGCATCCAATAGGTGTATTTGTGTCATTGGATGAACATTTAGGTCATTTTCGTGCTCCCTAGGCTTATTCTTGTCCAATTAGGGTTTTTAACCAATCTTGTGCATCCAATAGGTGTGTTTGTGTCATTGGATGAACATTTAGGTCAGTTTCGTCCTCCTTAGGCTTATTCTTGTCCAATTAGGGTTTCTAACGAATCTTGTGCATCCAATAGGTGTATTTGTGTCATTGGATGAACATTTAGGTCATTTTCGTCCTCCCTAGGCTTATTCTTGTCCAATTAGGGTTTTTAACCAATGTTGTGCATCCAATAAGTTCATTTGTGTCATTGGATGAACATTTAGGTCATTTTCGTCCTCCCTATGCTTATTCTTGTCCAATTAGGGTTTTTAACCAATCTTGTGCATCCAATAAGTTCATTTGTGTCATTGGTGGAACATTTAGGTCATTTACGTCCTCCCTAGGCTTATTCTTGTCCAATTAGGGTTTTTAACCAATCTTGTGCATCCAATAAGTTCATTTGTGTCATTGGATGAACATTTAGGTCATTTTCGTCCTCCCTAGGCTTATTCTTGTCCAATTAGGGTTTTTAACCAATCTTGTGCATCCAATAAGTTCATTTGTGTCATTGGATGAACATTTAGGTCATTTTCGTCCTTCCTAGGCTTATTCTTGTCCAATTAAGGTTTTTAACCAATCTTGTGCATCCAATAAGTTCATTTGTGTCATTGGATGAACATTTAGGTCATTTTCGTCCTCCCAAGGCTTATGCTTGTCTAATTAGGGTTTTTAACCAATCTTGTGCATCCAATATGTTTATTTGTGTCATTGGATGAACATTTAGGTCATTTTCGTCCTCCCTAGGCTTATTCTTGTCCAATTAGGGTTTTTATGCAATCTTGTGCATCCAATAGGTGTGTTTGTGTCATTGGAGGAACATTTAGGTCATTTTCGTCCTCCTTAGTCTTATTCTTGTCCAATTAGGGTTTTTATGCAATCTTGTGCATCCAATAGGTGTGTTTGTGTCATTGGACGAACATTTAGGTCATTTTCGTCCTCCTTAGGCTTATTCTTGTCCAATTAGGGTTTTTATGCAATCTTGTGCATCCAATAGGTGTGTTTGTGTCATTGGACGAACATTTAGGTCATTTTCGTCCTCCCTAGTCTTATTCTTGTCCAATAAGGGTTTTATGCAATCTAGTGCATCCAATAGGTGTGTTTGTGTCATTGGACAAACATTTAGGTCATTTTCGTCCTCCCTAGGCTTATTCTTGTCCAATTAGGGTTTTTAACCAATCTTGTGCATCCAATAAGTTCATTTGTGTCATTGGATGAACATTTAGGTCATTTTCGTCCTCCCTAGGCTTATTCTTGTCCAATTAGGGTTTTTAACCAATCTTGTGCATCCAATAAGTTCATTTGTGTCATTGGATGAACATTTAGGTCATTTTCGTCCTCCCTAGGCTTATTCTTGTCCAATTAGGGTTTTTAACCAATCTTGTGCATCCAATAGGTGTGTTTGTGTCATTCGATGAACATTTAGGTCTTTTTCATCCTCCCTAGGCTTATTCTTGTCCAATTAGGGTTTTTAACCAATCTTGTGCATCCAATAAGTTCATTTGTGTTATTGGATAAACATTTAGGTCATTTTCGTCCACCCTAGGCTTATTCTTGTCCAATTAGGGTTTTTAAGCAATCTTGTGCATCCAATAAGTTCATTTGTGTCATTGGATGAACATTTAGGTCAATTTCGTCCTCCCTAGGCTTATTCTTGTCCAATTAGGGTTTTTAACCAATCTTGTGCATCCAATAGGTGTATTTGTGTCATTGGATGAACATTTAGGTCATTTTCGTCCTCCCATGGCTTATTCTTGTCCAATTAGGGTTTTTTAGCAATCTTGTGCATCCAATAGGTGTGTTTGTGTCATTGGATGAACATTTAGGTCATCTTCGTCCTCCCTAGGCTTATTCTTGTCCAATTAGGGTTTCTAACCAATCTTGTGCATCCAATAGGTGTATTTGTGTCATTGGATGAACATTTAGGTCATTTTCGTCCTCCCTAGGCTTATTCTTGTCCAATTAGGTTTTCTAACGAATCTTGTGCATCCAATAGGTGTATTTGTGTCATTGGATGAACATTTAGGTCATTTTCGTGCTCCCTAGGCTTATTCTTGTCCAATTAGGGTTTCTAACCAATCTTGTGCATCCAATAGGTGTGTTTGTGTCATTGGATGAACATTTAGGTCAGTTTCGTCCTCCCTAGGCTTATTCTTGTCCAATTAGGGTTTTTAACCAATCTTGTGCATCCAATAAGTTCATTTGTGTCATTGGATGAACATTTAGGTTATTTTCGTCCTCCCAAGGCTTATTCTTGTCCAATTAGGGTTTTTAACCATTCTCTTGCATCCAATAGGTGTGTTTGTGTCATTGGATGAACATTTACGTCATTCTCGTCCTCCCTAGGCTTATTCTTGTCCAATTAGGGTTTTTAAGCAATCTTGTGCATCCAATAAGTTCATTTGTGTCATTGGATGAACATTTAGGTCAATTTCGTCCTCCCTAGGCTTATTCTTGTCCAATTAGGGTTTTTAAGCAATCTTGTGCATCCAATAAGTTCATTTGTGTCATTGGATGAACATTTAGGTCATTTTCGTCCTCCCTAGGCTTATTCTTGTCCAATTAGGGTTTTTAACCAATCTTGTGCATCCAATAGGTGTGTTTGTGTCATTGGATGAACATTTAGGTCAGTTTTGTCTTCCCAAGGCTTATTCTTATCCAATTAGGGTTTTAAGCAATCTTGTGCATCCAATAAGTTCATTTGTGTCATTGGATAAACATTTAGGTCATTTTCGTCCACCCTAGGCTTATTCTTGTCCAATTAGGGTTTTTAACCAATCTTGTGCCTCCAATAAGTTCATTTGTGTCATTGGATGAACATTTAGGTCATTTTCGTCCTCCCAAGGCTTATTCTTGTCCAATTAGGGTTTTTAACCAATCTTGTGGATCCAATAAGTTCATTTGTGTCATTGGATGAACATTTAGGTTATTTTCGTCCTCCCTAGGCTTATTCTTGTCCAATTAGGGTTTTTAAGCAATCTTGTGAATCCAATAAGTTCATTTGTTTCATTGGATGAACATTTAGGTCATTTTCGTCCTCCCTAGGCTTATTCTTGTTCAATTAGGGCTTCTAACCAATCTTGTGCATCCAATAGGTGTGTTTGTGTCATTGGATGAACATTTAGGTCATTTTCGTCCTCCCTTGTCTTATTCTTGTCCAATTAGGGTTTTAAGCAATCTTGTGCATCCAATAAGTTCATTTGTGTCATTGGATGAACATTTAGGTTATTTTCGTCCTCACTAGGCTTATTCTTGTCCAATAAGGGTTTTTAACCAATCTTGTGCATCCAATAAGTTCATTTGTGTCATTGGATGAACATTTAGGTCATTTTCATCCTCCCTAGGCTTATTGTTGTCCAATTAGGGTTTTTAACAAATCTTGTGCATCCAATAGGTGTGTTTGTGTCATTGGATGAATATTTAGGTCATTTTCGTCCTCCCTAGTCTTATTCTTGTCCAATTAGGGTTTTAAGCCAATCTTGTGCATCCAATAGGTGTGTTTGTGTCATTTGATGAACATTTAGGTC